>CAKAOJ020001821.1:0-25079 GCA_916701645.2 Sebastolobus alascanus
AAACTTATTTTTAAAATTCCTCCCCCCGCCCCAACTTAAACTTCACTCTGAGCTCAATTTCATTTGAAATCTAGTGTTCATCAAAATCTCCCTTAAAGTGTCTTTCTCTCCAAATACCACGCATTTCTACTCAAGAAACCCTCAAAAAGTAGACTGATTTGAAAAAGATGTAATTTCTTCACAAACACATGTATTGCATTGAAAACCTGCAAAAGAGAATGAATATGACGGGGGACATAGTTTTTTTCAGATTTCACATGGGAATTGGCCTCCAAGCATCAAATCTTCATTCTGAGCTCAATTTCAAGTGAAACTCTAGTGTTCATCAAAAACTAGCTTAAAGTGTCTTGCTCTCCCAAAACCCACCCAGAAATGCATTTCTACTCAAAAACACTCAAAGAGTAGACTGACATGAAACAGTTTTAATTTCTTTGAAAAATACATGAACTGCATTGAAAACATGCAAATGAGAATGAAAATGAGGCAACATAGCTTTATCAGATTGACATACTCCAAGCCTCCAAGCCTCCAAGCATCAAATCTTCATTCTGAGCTCAATTTCATGTGAAACTCAAGTGTTCATCAAAAACTAGCTTAATGTGTCTTTCTCTTTCAATACCACGCATTACTACCCAAGAAACACTCAAAAAGTAGACTGATTTGAAAAATATGTAATTTCTTCACAAACACAAGTATTGCATTGAAAACCTGCAAAAAAGGATGACAGGAACATAGTTTTTTCAGATTTCACATAATATGACCTCCAACCTTTGTCCTCTATGCGGCAAGCAGGCAAATCTATTACCACTGCAAATGCCCTTATTACTAACTTCATATTGATCTGTGTCACATGGATGGTTCCAGCATAAAGAGCACAAAAAGAGATTTAAATTATGTATTACATGACTAACAACAATAAACAACAGTTCTTATCAAATAAACGTAACTTTGTGCAGTTTGTATCTGATAAATGTTCAGAACTTTGCGTTGGATTCTGTTATTGGGGAATTTTTTAAATGGCTTCTAAGCAGCAGAAACACAAAATAATACAAAACTCACAAAACTTTCCTAAGAAATGTATTCTCTACCAGGTTTAGCCATTATTTTATATTTCTCACTCTTACCTCATTGTCAATATTAACATATTACAACTGATGAGGCCCTCGATTCAGTAGCAGTGGGTTCCAGGTGATGTATGAAAATGATGCTCACTTTTCACAAAGGCATGAAACTTGGTACACTGAACAGTTTGGAGCCCTGAACATTTTCAGATATGGAGCCATCGCAAAAACGCCTCGTGGCAGCCAAGATGGCCATTTTACTTTCCATCATAACCAAATTATGTATTTGGATCATATCTCCTGAACCAAACATGATAACAGAGAAAAGGTGATGCTACCCCTATGTTTTGATGGCCAATGTTTACAGTGATACTTTACACAGTATCTACTAATAAACTGTTCAGGTGAATAGTTAATGGTGAATTCAGTGATGAAGCAAATCACAGTATCTGAGAACCTAGCCTACACTTAACTACTACTACTTAACTAGTATGTAAACGTTTAACCCTTTTGTTCATTAACGCTGACAATACAGTAGAGCAATATTCAATATGACCTTAACAACTTAAGCTTAAAAAGAACGATTCAAACACAAAAGCTCAAAGATACATCCTGCAAATGTGCTGAGACGAATCATCAGTGATGGAACCTGGGGTTATTGGGTGTTTTGGGTCTTTCAACATCAGACACTCTCTCCCAGGCGACTAGCCAGGGTTGATCAGACTCCAGCTTGCGTCCCATTTTGCGGCCTCATCCATACGCTCTTCCCAGGCACTGTGAGTTCCAGCATGATCAGTTGCTTGGTAGACTCTGTAATGATGATCATGTCTGGTTGAAGCCGTGTTGATGTTATCCAGGCTGGGAACTTCAGCTGCTTACCCAAGTCCACTTCCAGTTGCCAGTCGGTGGCAGTGGTGATGAGGAGACCGGACTTTGCTGTATGTGGGGCTTCTCTCCGGCTCTGAGGAACGTGATGGTCTTTGACTGGTGGTGGCCCTTGCTGGTGTTGATGACTGTGGCTACACTCTCATCGACCGCATTAAGCACTTGGTCATCGGCAGCGATAGCGTTAAGGTTTGCTGTCCGTGGTAGGACATCGTCGACAGCTTGGACTAAGAACATGATTTGGTGGAAGTCTGCTTGCCAGATAGTTGACCAGGTGGTCTTTCGGTGCAGTGCATTTTCCCATGTAGTATATGCTCCTTGCAGTCCCATCCCTACCATCCTGCTGACTCTTTGCCCTGGACGTTGTCGACCCTGGTCGCCGGGAAGTAGCCTATGCCTGCATGCCCCGTTGCTACGGACCCCACCATTGCCTCAGCCGTGGACTCAGCCTCCTCCAGTGCTTTGTTTACGCTCCTGCCTGTTCGGACTTGGATGCTGGCACATGCCACTTTTGGATATCAGGACTCGAAGGTGGCCTGGTCTGATGAATCACGTTTTCTTTTACATCATATGGATGGCAACGAGTTCGAGGTGTTGACTTGGCCGCCAAATTCACCAGATCTCAATCCAATCGAGCATCTGTGGGAGGTTCTGGACAAACAAGTCCGATCCATGGAGGCCCCAACTCGCAACTTACAGGACTTAAAGGATCTGCTTACTGACGTCTTGGTGCCAGGTACCACAGCATACCTTCAGAGGTCTAGTGGAGTCCATGCCTCGACGGGTCACGCGGCAAAAGGGAGACCTACTTAATATTAGGCAGGTGGTCATAATGTTATGACTGATCGGTGTATATTATTAATAACAGGGCACCAAATTATGTTGGTACATTAGCTAAAAAAGGCATTAAAATGGCAATCAAAAGTAATTAATAATTATCAAAATAATTATTAATTATGTTGAATAGTATTTAATTTACATTAAATCATCCTCTGGGCACCACTCTTTGAAACAAAGAGAAATGATAGCCAATTAGTGTAGTCTCATAAATAAGTCTCAAAGTATGCTAAACTATAAATAAAGCAGCTGTTCTTTTAACCTGAATAGAAGTTGGTTTATTTTTTTTTTGTTAAATATGGCACTGCCTTGTATCTTGAGAACTGAATCAGCAGGTCCTGCAGTTGCACTTTTTATTATTTTCAAATAAAAGGTGTATGTATTGCATTAATCGTTGTTTACTACTTATATCCATAATTAATTTATCCCTGATTCCCTTACAAGGAAAAACTTTGAGGAATCCTGCCCAGCACTGTCCAGTATCAGATATTTATTGCACAGTCACACTGATTGAATTTTTGGCAAAAAAAGTTACTCTATCGATTTCAAGTCATTGTATCGTATCGTATCGTATCGTATCGTTCTAGATGAGCCAAATATCATCCTTGAATTGTACCGGAACCACAGAAAGTGATACGTATCATATTGTTGTAAAAACGTATCGTTACACCCCTAGTGAGCAGGTATGTATCTGAAGTTCCTACCAGTCCCAAATGTCACCCACAGCGTCAGTGTTAAGCTATGACACATGTGGCTGCAAGAAAGGCTAGGGTCATTTCAATTGTCAGGGTTAATCAACAAAAGGATTAAAGCTTTTACATGCAACAGACATGACATTGTAGCCTAGGTTCGATACTGTGTTTTGCTTCATACAACATCACTGAATTCACCATTAGCTATTCACCTGAACTGTTTATGATGTTGTGTATGGTATCATTGTAAACATTGGCCATCAAAACATAGGGTTAGACATCACCTTTTCTGTGTAATCATATTTGGTTCATTAGATATGATGCAAAATACATAATTCGATTATAGTGTAAAGTAAAATGGCCGCCATGGCTGCCGCGAGGCGTGTTTGCGATGGCTCCATATCAGAAAATGTCAGGGCTCCAAACTGTTCAAGTGTACCAAGTTTCTTTGTGAAAAAGTGATCATTTTCATATATCACCTTGAATACAACCCACTGCTACTGAATCGGGGCCTCATCAGTTATAATATGTTAATATTGACAATGAGGTAAGAGTGAGAAAATATAAAATAATGGCTAAAGAGAATACATTTCTTAGCCAGTTTTTTGAGTTTTGTATTTTTTTGTGTTTCTGCTGCTTAGAAAGCCATTTACAAACTACCACAATAACAGAATCCAACGTAAAGTTCTAAACATTCTATCAGATACAAACTGCACAAAGGTTACGTTTATTCTGATAAGAAATGTTGTTATTGTTGTTAATCATGTAATGCATCATTTTAAAGCTCTTTTTGTGCTCTTTATGCTGGAACTATCCACGTACACATCAGATCAATATGAAGTAAGTTATAAGGGCATTTGCAGTGTTATTCAGAATTTGCCTGATTGCAGCATTAGAGGTCAAAGGTCAAATTGTCTTGACCTCAGAGTCATGACAATGTGACCGATGGATAGATTATATTCTAAGCTTTACAATGATATATATAACATCATGATATTGTGGCTGCAAGAAAGGCTAGGGGCATTTCAAATGCAAAAAAGCCACCTTTAAGTGCACAGCACTGTGTAAATGTCACATCTGTCCTGGGCAGCAGGAGTAGTCAGAGACTACTCCAAGGCCTAGAGAAGCTCAGATATATTTGTGTTACTTATATTCTTTTTAAGCTTAAGTTGTTAAGGTCATATTGAATATTGTTAAACTCTTTAATTGGTAACCTTTTTTTTGTTATCCAATATAAAAGAGGTTACCCTCTTTTATATTGGATTTATGTGTGAAAAAAGATGGTAAAATGTAATGATGGAGGGATGAAAAAGGGAGTGATAGCACATAGAAAGCTACCATTGCTTCATGCATTTTCCAACACTAGGGACATTGACCTTTAAAAAAATCACATGAGACTTGGTCCTCTAAGTGGCACGTCAGCCAAATTTTGGGGGTCTGGCTCATGGACTATTATCAGATTTCACATAGAATTGGCCTCCAATAATCAAATCTTCATTCTGAGCTCATTTTCAGAAACTCTAGCGTTCATCAATAAACCAGCTTAAAGTGTTTTTCCCTCGCAAAACCACCCAAAAATGCATTTTTACTCTAGACACACTCAAAAAGTAGAGTGATGTGAAAAAATGTCACAGAAACACATGTATTGCATTGCAAACATGCAAAAGAGAATGAATGATAGTGATAAAACTATGTTCCCTGTCATAATCATCCTCTTTTGCACGCTTTCCATGCAATACATGTGTTTGTGAAGAAATTACATCTTTTTCATATCAGTCTACTTTTTGAGTGTTTCTTCAGTAGAAATGCTTGGTATTGGGAGAGAAAGACACTTTCAGCTAGTTTATCAATGAACACTAGAGTTTCACATGAAATTAAGCTCAGAACGAAGATTGATGCTTGAAGTGTCTTTCTCTCCCAAAACCACCCAGAAACGCATTGAAAACATGCAAAAGAGAATGACTATTACAGGGAACATAGTGTTATCAGATTTCACGTAGAATTGGCCTCCAATCATCAAATCTTCATTCTGAGCTCAATTCAGAAACTCTAGTGTTCATCAATAACTAGCTTAAAGTGTCTGTCTATCCCAAAACCACCCAGAAATGCATTTCTACTCTGGATGCATTTCTACTCTCATCATTTCAAACAGATGTCATTTCTTCACAAACACATATTTATTGCATTGAAAACCTGTAAAAGAGAATGAATGACAGTGAAATTTCTGGGTGGTTCTGGGAAAGAAAGACACTTTAAGAAGTAGAGTTTCCCATGAAATTGAGCTCAGAATGAAGATTTGGTGCTTGTAGGCCAATATAGATTTATCACATTTCACATAGAATTGGCCTCCAAGCATCAAATCTTCATTCTGAGCTCAATTTCATGTGAAACTCTAGTGTTCATCAATAAACTAGCTTAAAGTGTATTTATCTCCCAAAACCACCCAGAAACGCATTTCTACTCAAGAAACACTCTAAAAGTAGACTGATATGAAAAAGATGCCATTTCTTCACAGAAACACATGCATTGCATTGAAAACATGCAAAAGACAGGGAACATAGATTTTTTAGGCCCCCCAATCATCCCCAATCATCAAATCATTATTCTGATCTCAATTTCATGTGAAACTCTAGTGTCTATCAAAAACTAGCTTGAAGTGTCTTTCTCTCCCAAAACCACCCAGAAATGCAATTCTACTCTAGAAACACTCAAAAAGTAGAGTGATGTGAGAGAATTTAATTTCTTCACAGAAACACATATACTGCATTGCAAACATACAAAAGAGAATGAATGACAGTGAAATTTCTGGGTGGTTCTGGGAGACACTTTAAGCTAGTTTTTTAATGAACATTAGAGTTTCAGATGAAATTGACCTCAGAATGAAGATTTGATGCTTGGATGCCAATTCTATGTGAAATCTGATAAAACTATGTTTCCTGTCATATTCATCCTGTTTTGCATTTTTTCACTGCAATACATTTTTTTCTGTGAGAAAATGACATATTTTTCATATAAGTCTACTTTTAGAGGGTTTCCTCACTAGAAATGCGTTTCTGGGTGGTTTTGGTAGAGAAAGACATCTTTAGCTGGTTTACTGTTGAACACAAGAATTTCACATGAAATTGAGCTCAGATAAAGATTTGATGCTTGGAGGCCAATTTTTATGTGAAATCCGAAAAAAAAAACAAACAACTAGTCATAATTGATCCTTTTTGGCAGTTTTTCAATGCAATACATGTCTTTGTGAAGAAATTGCGTCTGTTTCATATCAGTGTACTTTTTGAATGTTTTTGGGTAGAAGACACTTTAAGCTAGTTTTTTAATGAACACTACAGTTCACATGAAATTGAGCTCAGAATGAAGATTCGATGCTTGAAGTGTCTTTCTCCAAAACCACCCAGAAACCCATTTCTACTCAAGAAACACTCAAAATCTGATATGAAATCTGATAAAATCTGATATGAAACAGTACTGCAGTGAAAACATGCAAAAGAGGATGAATATGACAGGGAACATAGTTTTATCAGATTCCAAGCCTCAAAGCATCAAATCTTCAATCTGAGCTCAATTTCATGTGAAACTCTAGTGTTCATCAATAAACTGGCTTAAAGTGTCTTTCTCTCCCAAAACCACTCAGAAACGCAATTCTACTCAAGAAACACTCAAAAAGTAGACTGATTTGAAAAAGATTTAATTTCTTCACAAACAAATGTTTAAATTGAAAACCTGCAAAACAGGATGACAGGGAACATAGTTTTTTTTTTTCAGATTTCACATAAGAATTGTGCTCCAAGCATCAAATCTACATTCTGAGCTCCATTTCATCTCGAACTTTAGTGTTCATCAATAAAGTGTATTTCTCTCCCAAAACCACACAGACATGCGTTTCTACCCAAGAAACACTCAAAAAGTAGACTGATTTGAAAAAGATGCAATTTCTTCACAAACACATGTATTGCATTGAAAACCTGTAAAAGAGAGTGAATATTACAGGGGATATAGTTTTTTTCAGATTTCACATAAGAATTGGCCTCCAAGTATCAAATCTTCATTCTTAGCTTAATTTAGTGTGAAACTCTAGTGTTCATTACTAAACTAGCTTAAACTGTCTCTCTCTCCCAGACCACCCAGAAATGCATTTCTTCACGGAAACACATGTACTGCATTGCAAACATGCATAAGAGAATGAATGACAGTGACATTTCTGGTTGGTTCTGGGAAAAAAAGCCATTTTAAGCTAGTTTAATAATGAACACTAGAGTTTCACATGAAATTGAGCTCAGGATGAAGATTTGATACTTGGAGGCCAATTCTATTTGAAATCTGATAAAACTATGTTCCCTGTCATTTTCGTCCTCTTTTGCATGTTTTCAATGCAATACATGTGTTTGTGAAGAAATTGCATCTGTGTCATATCAGTCTACTTTTTGAATATTTCTTGAGTAGAAATTCGTTTCTGGGTGGTTTTGGGAGAGAAAGAAACTTCAAGCATCAAATCTTCATTTTGAGCTCAATTTCATGTGAAACTCTAGTGTTCATCAATAAACTAGCTTAAAGTGTATTTATCTCCCAAAACCACCCAGAAACGCATTTCTACTCAAGAAACACTCTAAAAGTAGACTGATATGAAAAAGATGCCATTTCTTCACAGAAACACATGTATTGCATTGAAAACATGCAAAAGACAGGGAACATAGATTTTTTAGGCCCCCCAATCATCCCCAATCATCAAATCATTATTCTGATCTCAATTTCATGTGAAACTCTAGTGTCTATCAAAAACTAGCTTGAAGTGTCTTTCTCTCCCAAAACCACCCAGAAATGCAATTCTACTCTAGAAACACTCAAAAAGTAGAGTGATGTGAGAGAATTTAATTTCTTCACAGAAACACATATACTGCATTGCAAACATACAAAAGAGAATGAATGACAGTGAAATTTCTGGGTGGTTCTGGGAGACACTTTAAGCTAGTTTAGTAATGAACATTAGAGTTCACATGAAATTGAGCTCAGAATGAAGATTCGATGCTTGAATGCCAATTCTATGTGAAATCTGATAAAACTATGTTTCCTGTCATATTCATCCTGTTTTGCATTTTTTCAATGCAATACATTTTTTTCTGTGAGAAAATGACATATTTTTCATATAAGTCTACTTTTAGAGGGTTTCCTCACTAGAAATGCGTTTCTGGGTGGTTTTGGTAGAGAAAGACATCTTTAGATGGTTTACTGTTGAACACAAGAATTTCACATGAAATTGAGCTCAGATAAAGATTTGATGCTTGGAGGCCAATTTTTATGTGAAATCCGAAAAAAAAAAAACAACTAGTCATAATTGATCCTTTTTGGCAGTTTTTCAATGCAATACATGTCTTTGTGAAGAAATTGCGTCTGTTTCATATCAGTGTACTTTTTGAATGTTTTTGGGTAGAAGACACTTTAAGCTAGTTTTTTAATGAACACTACAGTTCACATGAAATTGAGCTCAGAATGAAGATTCGATGCTTGAAGTGTCTTTCTCCAAAACCACCCAGAAACCCATTTCTACTCAAGAAACACTCAAAATCTGATATGAAATCTGATAAAATCTGATATGAAACAGTACTGCAGTGAAAACATGCAAAAGAGGATGAATATGACAGGGAACATAGTTTTATCAGATTCCAAGCCTCAAAGCATCAAATCTTCAATCTGAGCTCAATTTCATGTGAAACTCTAGTGTTCATCAATAAACTGGCTTAAAGTGTCTTTCTCTCCCAAAACCACTCAGAAACGCAATTCTACTCAAGAAACACTCAAAAAGTAGACTGATTTGAAAAAGATTTAATTTCTTCACAAACAAATGTTTAAATTGAAAACCTGCAAAACAGGATGACAGGGAACATAGTTTTTTTTTTTCAGATTTCACTTAAGAATTGTGCTCCAAGCATCAAATCTACATTCTGAGCTCCATTTCATCTCGAACTTTAGTGTTCATCAATAAAAGTGTATTTCTCTCCCAAAACCACCCAGACATGCGTTTCTACCCAAGAAACACTCAAAAAGTAGACTGATTTGAAAAAGATGTTTTATCAGATTCCAAGCCTCAAAGCATCAAATCTTCAATCTGAGCTCAATTTCATGTGAAACTCTAATATTCATTACTAAATTAGCTTAAAGTATCCCAAAACCACCCAGAAACTTGTTTCTACTCAAGAAACACTCAAAAAGTCGACTGATATGAAACAGATGTAATCTGAAGAGATTGTGAAGACAAACACAACACCCAAAAGAGAATGAATATGACATGGAACATATCTTTATCAGATTCACATACTACAAACCTCCAGGCCTCCAAGCATCAAACTTTCACTCTGAGCTCAATTTCATTTGAAATCTAGTGTTCATCAAAATCTCCCTTAAAGTGTCTTTCTCTCCAAATACCACGCATTTCTACTCAAGAAACCCTCAAAAAGTAGACTGATATGACACAGATGCAATTTCTTCACAAACACATGTATTGCATTGAAAACCTGCAAAAGAGAATGAATATGACAGGGGACATAGTTTTTTCAGATTTCACATAGGAATTGGCCTCCAAGCATCAAATCTTCATTCTGAGCTCAATTTCAAGTGAAACTCTAGTGTTCATCAAAAACTAGCTTAAAGTGTCTTGCTCTCCCAAAACCACCCAGAAATGCATTTCTACTCAAAAACACTCAAAGAGTAGACTGACATGAAACAGTTTTAATTTCTTTGAAAAATACATGAACTGCATTGAAAACATGCAAATGAGAATGAAAATGAGGCAACATAGCTTTATCAGATTGACATACTCCAAGCCTCCAAGCCTCCAAGCATCAAATCTTCATTCTGAGCTCAATTTCATGTGAAACTCAAGTGTTCATCAAAAACTAGCTTAATGTGTCTTTCTCTTTCAATACCACGCATTACTACCCAAGAAACACTCAAAAAGTAGACTGATTTGAAAAATATGTAATTTCTTCACAAACACAAGTATTGCATTGAAAACCTGCAAAAAAGGATGACAGGAACATAGTTTTTTTTCAGATTTCACATAATATGACCTCCAACCTTTGACCTCTAATGCTGCAATCAGGCAAATTCTGAATACCACTGCAAATGCCCTTATAACTAACTTCATATTGATCTGATGTGCACATGGATGGTTCCAGCATAAAGAGCACAAAAAGAGATTTAAAATTATGTATTACATGACTAACAACAATAACAACATTTCTTATCAGAATAAACGTAACTTTGTGCAGTTTGTATCTGATAGAATGTTCAGAACTTTGCGTTGGATTTCTGTTATTGGGGAATTTTTTAAATGGCTTTCTAAGCAGCAGAAACACAAAATAATACAAAACTCACAAAACTTTCCTAAGAAATGTATTCTCTACCAGGTTTAGCCATTATTTTATATTTTCTCACTCTTACCTCATTGTCAATATTAACATATTACAACTGATGAGGCCCCGATTCAGTAGCAGTGGGTTCCAGGTGATGTATGAAAATGATGCTCACTTTTTCACAAAGGCATGAAACTTGGTACACTGAACAGTTTGGAGCCCTGAACATTTTCAGATATGGAGCCATCGCAAAAACGCCTCGTGGCAGCCAAGATGGCCATTTTACTTTCCATCATAACCAAATTATGTATTTTGGATCATATCTCCTGAACCAAACATGATAACAGAGAAAAGGTGATGCCTACCCCTATGTTTTGATGGCCAATGTTTACAGTGATACTTTACACAGTATCTACTAATAAACTGTTCAGGTGAATAGTTAATGGTGAATTCAGTGATGAAGCAAATCACAGTATCTGAGAACCTAGCCTACACTTAACTACTACTACTTAACTAGTATGTAAACGTTTAAACCCTTTTGTTCATTAACGCTGACAATACAGTAGAGCAATATTCAATATGACCTTAACAACTTAAGCTTAAAAAGAACGATTCAAACACAAAAGCTCAAAGATACATCCTGCAAATGTGCTGAGACGAATCATCAGTGATGGAACCTGGGGTTATTGGGTGTTTTGGGTCTTTCAACATCAGACACTCTCTCCCAGGCGACCTAGCCAGGGTTGATCAGACTCCAGCTTGCGTCCCATTTTGCGGCCTCATCCATACGCTCTTCCCAGGGCACTGTGAGTTCCAGCATGATCAGTTGCTTGGTAGACTCTGTAATGATGATCATGTCTGGTTGAAGCCGTGTTGATGTTATCCAGGCTGGGAACTTCAGCTGCTTACCCAAGTCCACTTCCAGTTGCCAGTCGGTGGCAGTGGTGATGAGGAGACCGGACTTTGCTGTATGTGGGGCTTCTCTCCGGCTCTGAGGAACGTGATGGTCTTTGACTGGTGGTGGCCCTTGCTGGTGTTGATGACTGTGGCTACACTCTCATCGACCGCATTAAGCACTTGGTCATCGGCAGCGATAGCGTTAAGGTTTGCTGTCCGTGGTAGGACATCGTCGACAGCTTGGACTAAGAACATGATTTGGTGGAAGTCTGCTTGCCAGATAGTTGACCAGGTGGTCTTTCGGTGCAGTGCATTTTCCCATGTAGTATATGCTCCTTGCAGTCCCATCCCTACCATCCTGCTGACTCTTTGCCCTGGACGTTGTCGACCCTGGTCGCCGGGAAGTAGCCTATGCCTGCATGCCCCGTTGCTACGGACCCCACCATTGCCTCAGCCGTGACTCAGCCTCCTCCAGTGCTTTGTTTACGCTCCTGCCTGTTCGGACTTGGATGCTGGCACATGCCACTTTTGGATATCAGGACTCGAAGGTGGCCTGGTCTGATGAATCACGTTTTCTTTTACATCATATGGATGGCAACGAGTTCGAGGTGTTGACTTGGCCTCCAAATTCACCAGATCTCAATCCAATCGAGCATCTGTGGGAGGTTCTGGACAAACAAGTCCGATCCATGGAGGCCCCAACTCGCAACTTACAGGACTTAAAGGATCTGCTTACTGACGTCTTGGTGCCAGTACCACAGCATACCTTCAGAGGTCTAGTGGAGTCCATGCCTCGACGGGTCACGCGGCAAAAGGGAGACCTACTTAATATTAGGCAGGTGGTCATAATGTTATGACTGATCGGTGTATATTATTAATAACAGGGCACCAAATTATGTTGGTACATTAGCTAAAAAAGGCATTTAAAATGGGCAATCAAAAGTAATTAATAATTTATCAAAATAATTATTAATTATGTTGAATAGTATTTAATGTACATTAAATCATCCTCTGGGCACCACTCTTTGAAACAAAGAGAAAATGATAGCCAATTAGTGTAGTCTCATAAATAGTCTCAAAGTATGCTAAACTATAAATAAAGCAGCTGTTCTTTTAACCTGAATAGAAGTTGGTTTATTTTTTTTTGTTAAATATGGCACTGCCTTGTATCTTGAGAACTGAATCAGCAGGTCCTGCAGTTGCACTTTTTATTATTTTCAAATAAAAGGTGTATGTATTTGGCATTAATCGTTGTTTACCTACTTATATCCTTAATTAATTTATCCTGATTCCCTTACAAGGAAAAACTTTGAGGAATCCTGCCCAGCACTGTCCAGTATCAGATATTTATTGCACAGTCACACTGATTGAATTTTTGGCAAAAAAAGTTACTCTATCGATTTCAAGTCATTGTATCGTATCGTATCGTATCGTATCGTTCTAGATGAGCCAAATATCATCCTTGAATTGTAACCGGAACCACAGAAAGTGATACGTATCATATTGTTGTAAAAACGTATCGTTACACCCCTAGTGAGCAGGTATGTATCTGAAGTTCCTACCAGTCCCAAATGTCACCCACAGCGTCAGTGTTAAGCTATGACACATGTGGCTGCAAGAAAGGCTAGGGTCATTTCAATTGTCAGGGTTAATCAACAAAAGGATTAAAGCTTTTACATGCAACAGACATGACATTGTAGCCTAGGTTCGATACTGTGTTTTGCTTCATACAACATCACTGAATTCACCATTAGCTATTCACCTGAACTGTTTATGATGTTGTGTATGGTATCATTGTAAACATTGGCCATCAAAACATAGGGTTAGACATCACCTTTTCTGTGTAATCATATTGGTTCATTAGATATGATGCAAAATACATAATTCGATTATAGTGTAAAGTAAAATGGCCGCCATGGCTGCCGCGAGGCGTGTTTGCGATGGCTCCATATCAGAAAATGTCAGGGCTCCAAACTGTTCAAGTGTACCAAGTTTCTTTGTGAAAAAGTGATCATTTTCATATATCACCTTGAATACAACCCACTGCTACTGAATCGGGGCCTCATCAGTTATAATATGTTAATATTGACAATGAGGTAAGAGTGAGAAAATATAAAATAATGGCTAAAGAGGAATACATTTCTTAGCCAGTTTTTTGAGTTTTGTATTTTTTGTGTTTCTGCTGCTTAGAAAGCCATTTACAAACTACCACAATAACAGAATCCAACGTAAAGTTCTAAACATTCTATCAGATACAAACTGCACAAAGTTACGTTTATTCTGATAAGAATGTTGTTATTGTTGTTAATCATGTAATGCATCATTTTAAAGCTCTTTTTGTGCTCTTTATGCTGGAACTATCCACGTACACATCAGATCAATAGGAGTAAGTTATAGGGCATTTGCAGTGTTATTCAGAATTTGCCTGATTGCAGCATTAGAGGTCAAAGGTCAAATTGTCTTGACCTCAGAGTCATGACAATGTGGACCGATGGATAGATTATATTCTAAGCTTTACAATGATATATATAACATCATGATATTGTGGCTGCAAGAAAGGCTAGGGGCATTTCAAATGCAAAAAAGCCACCTTTAAGTGCACAGCACTGTGTAAATGTCACATCTGTCCTGGGCAGCAGGAGTAGTCAGAGACTACTCCAAGGCCTAGAGAAGCTCAGATATATTTGTGTTACTTATATTCTTTTTAAGCTTAAGTTGTTAAGGTCATATTGAATATTGTTAAACTCTTTAATTGGTACCTTTTTTTGTTATCCAATATAAAAGAGGTTACCCTCTTTTATATTGGATTTATGTGTGAAAAAAGATGGTAAAATGTAATGATGGAGGGATGAAAAAGGGAGTGATAGCACATAGAAAGCTACCATTGCTATCATGCATTTTCCAACACTAGGGACATAGACCTTTAAAAAAATCACATGAGACTTGGTCCCTCTAAGTGGCACGTCAGCCAAATTTTGGGGGTCTGGCTCATGGACTATTATCAGATTTCACATAGAATTGGCCTCCAATAATCAAATCTTCATTCTGAGCTCATTTTCAGAAACTCTAGCGTTCATCAATAAACCAGCTTAAAGTGTTTTTTCCCTCGCAAAACCACCCAAAAATGCATTTTTACTCTAGATACACTCAAAAAGTAGAGTGATGTGAAAAAATGTCACAGAAACACATGTATTGCATTGCAAACATGCAAAAGAGAATGAATGATAGTGATAAAACTATGTTCCCTGTCATAATCATCCTCTTTTGCACGCTTTCCATGCAATACATGTGTTTGTGAAGAAATTACATCTTTTTCATATCAGTCTACTTTTTGAGTGTTTCTTCAGTAGAGAAATGCTTGGTATTGGGAGAGAAAGACACTTTCAGCTAGTTTATCAATGAACACTAGAGTTTCACATGAAATTAAGCTCAGAACGAAGATTGATGCTTGAAGTGTCTTTCTCTCCCAAAACCACCCAGAAACGCATTGAAAACATGCAAAAGAGAATGACTATTACAGGGAACATAGTGTTATCAGATTTCACGTAGAATTGGCCTCCAATCATCAAATCTTCATTCTGAGCTCAATTCAGAAACTCTAGTGTTCATCAATAAACTAGCTTAAAGTGTCTGTCTATCCCAAAAACCACCCAGAAATGCATTTCTACTCTGGATGCATTTCTACTCTCATCATTTCAAACAGATGTCATTTCTTCACAAACACATATTTATTGCATTGAAAACCTGTAAAAGAGAATGAATGACAGTGAAATTTCTGGGTGGTTCTGGGAAAGAAAGACACTTTAAGAAGTAGAGTTTCCCATGAAATTGAGCTCAGAATGAAGATTTGGTGCTTGTAGGCCAATATAGATTTATCACATTTCACATAGAATTGGCCTCCAAGCATCAAATCTTCATTCTGAGCTCAATTTCATGTGAAACCTCTAGTGTTCATCAATAAACTAGCTTAAAGTGTATTTATCTCCCCAAAACCACCCAGAAACGCATTTCTACTCAAGAAACACTCTAAAAGTAGACTGATATGAAAAAGATGCCATTTCTTCACAGAAACACATGCATTGCATTGAAAACATGCAAAAGACAGGGAACATAGATTTTTTAGGCCCCCCAATCATCCCCAATCATCAAATCATTATTCTGATCTCAATTTCATGTGAAACTCTAGTGGTCTATCAAAAACTAGCTTGAAGTGTCTTTCTCTCCCAAAACCACCCAGAAATGCAATTCTACTCTAGAAACACTCAAAAAGTAGAGTGATGTGAGAGAATTTAATTTCTTCACAGAAACACATATACTGCATGCTAACATACAAAAGAGAATGAATGACAGTGAAATTTCTGGGTGGTTCTGGGAGACACTTTAAGCTAGTTTAGTAATGAACATTAGAGTTTCAGATGAAATTGACCTCAGAATGAAGATTTGATGCTTGGATGCCAATTCTATGTGAAATCTGATAAAACTATGTTTCCTGTCATATTCAGCCTGTTTTGCATTTTTTCAATGCATACATTTTTTCTGTGGAGAAAATGACATATTTTTCATATAAGTCTACTGTTAGAGGGTTTCCTCACTAGAAATTGCGTTGCTGGGTGTTTTGGTAGAGAAAGACAGCTTTAGCTGGTTTACTGTTGAACACAAGGATTTCACATGAAATTGGAGCTCAGATAAAGATTTGATGCTTGGAGGGCCAATTTTTATGTGAAATCCGAAAAAAAAACAAACAACTAGTCATAATTGATCCTTTTTTGGCAGTTTTTCAAGGCAATACATGTCTTTTGGGAAGAAATTGCGTCTGTTTCATATCAGTGTACTGTTTGAATGTTTTTGGGTAGAAGACGACTTGTAAGCTAGTTTTTTAAGGAACACTACAGTTCACATGAAATTGAGCTCAGAATGAAGATTCGATGCGTGAAGTGTCCTTTCTTCCAAAACCACCCAGAAACCCATTTCTACTCAAGAAACACTCAAAATCTGATAGTGAAATCGTGATAAAATCGGATATGAAAACAGTACTGCAGTGAAAACATGCAAATGAGGATGAATATGACAGGAACATAGTTTTATCAGATTCCAAGCCTCAAAGCATCAAATCTTCAATCTGAGCTCAATTTCATGTGAAACTCTAGTGTTCATCAATAAACTGGCTTAAGTGTCTTTGCTCTCCCAAAACCACTCAGAAACGCAATTCTACTCAAGAAACACTCAAAAAGTAGACTGATTGAAAAAGAGTTATTTCTCTTCACAAAACAAATGTTTAAATTGAAAACCTGCAAAACAGATGACAGGGAACATAGTTTTTTTTTTCAGATTTCACATAAGAATTGTGCTCCAAGCAGCAATCGTACATTGCTGAGCTCCATTTCATCTCGAACTTTAGTGTTCTTCATAAAAGGTGTATTTCTCTCCCAAAACCACCCAGACATGCGTTTCTACCCAAGAAACACTCAAAAAGTAGACTGATTTGAAAAAGATGCAATTTCTTCACAAACACATGTATTGCATTGAAAACCTGTAAAAGAGAGTGAATATTACAGGGGATATAGTTTTTTCAGATTTCACATAAGAATTGGCCTCCAAGTATCAAATCTTCATTCTTAGCTTAATTTAGTGTGAAACTCTAGTGTTCATTACTAAACTAGCTTAAACTGTCTCTCTCTCCCAAAACCACCCAGAAATGCATTTCTTCACGGAAACACATTACTGCATTGCAAACATGCATAAGAGAATGAATGACAGTGACATTTCTGGTTGTTCTGGGAAAAAAAAGGAGACATTTTAAGCTAGGTTTAATAATGAACACTAGAGTTTCACATGAAATTGAGCTCAGGATGAAGATTTGATACTTGGAGGCCAATTCTATTTGAAATCTGATAAAACTATGTTCCCTGTCATTTTCGTCCTCTTTTGCATGTTTTCAATGCAATACATGTGTTTGTGAAGAAATTGCATCTGTGTCATATCAGTCTACTTTTTGAATATTCTTGAGTAGAAAATTCGTTTCTGGGTGGTTTTGGGGAGAGAAAGAAACTTCAAGCATCAAATCTTCATTCTGAGCTCAATTTCATGTGAAACTCTAGTGTTCATCAATAAACTAGCTTAAAGTGTATTTATCTCCCAAAACCACCCAGAAACGCATTTCTACTCAAGAAACACTCTAAAAGTAGACTGATATGAAAAAGATGCCATTTCTTCACAGAAACACATGTATTGCATTGAAAACATGCAAAAGACAGGGAACATAGATTTTTAGGCCCCCCAATCATCCCCAATCATCAAATCATTAGTCTGATCTCAATTTCATGTGAAACTCTAGTGTCTATCAAAAACTAGCTTGAAGTGTTTTCTCTCCCAAAACCACCCAGAAATGCAATTCTACTCTAGAAACACTCAAAAAGTAGAGTGATGTGAGAGAATTTAATTTCTTCACAGAACACATATACTGCATTGCAAACATACAAAAGAGAATGAATGACAGTGAAATTTCTGGGTGGTTCTGGGAGACACTTTAAGCTAGTTTAGTAATGAACATTAGAGTTTCAGAGGAAATTGGACCTCAGAATGAAGAGTTGATGCTTGGATGCCAATTCTATGTGAAATCTGATAAAACTATGTTTCCTGTCATATTCATCCTGTTTTGCATTTTTTCAATGCAATACATTTTTTTCTGTGAGAAAATGACATATTTTTCATATAAGTCTACTTTTAGAGGGGTTTCCTCACTAGAAATGCGTTTCTGGGTGGTTTTGGTAGAGAAAGACATCTTTAGCTGGTTTACTGTTGAACACAAGAATTTCACATGAAATTGAGGCTCAGATAAAGATTTGATGCGTGGAGGCCAATTTTTATGTGAAATCCGAAAAAAAACAAACAACTAGTCATATTGATCCTTTTTGGCAGTTTTTCAATGCAATACAGTCTTTGTGAAGAAATTGCGTCTGTTTCATATCAGTGTACTTTTGAATGTTTTTGGGTAGAAGACACTTTAAGCGAGTTTGTTAATGAACACTACAGTTCACATGAAATTTGAGCTCAGAATGAAGATCGATGCTTGAAGTGCTTTCTCCAAATGCCACACAGACACCCATTTCTACTCAAGAAACACTCAAAATCTATATGAATCTGATAAAATCTGATATGAAACAGACTGCAGTGAAAACATGCAAAAGAGGATGAATATGACAGGGAACATAGTTTTATCAGATTCTAAGCCTCAAAGCATCAAATCTTCAATCTGAGCTCAATTTCATGTGAAACTCTAGTGTTCATCAATAAACTGGCTTAAAGTGTCTTTCTCTCCCAAACCACTCAGAAACGCAATTCTACTCAAGTAACACTCAAAAAGTAGACTGATTTGAAAAAGAATTTAATTTCTTCACAAACAAATGTTTAAATTGAAAACCTGCAAAACAGGATGACAGGGGAAAATATTTTTTTTTTTTTAGATTTCACATAAGAATTGTGCTCCAAACATCAAATCTACATTTTGAGCTCCATTTCATCTCGAAATTTGTGTTTATCAATAAAAGTGTATTCTCTCCCCAAAAACCACCCAGACATGCGTTTTCTACCCCAAAAAACACTCAAAAAAAGTTTAAAAAAAAAAACTGATTTTTGAAAAAAAAAGATGTTTTTATTTTTTAATTTTCCAAAAACCTCCAAGATCAAATCTTCATTTTAGCTAATTTATGTGAAACTCATTTCATTTTAAAATAGCTTAAAGTTCCCAAAACCACCCAAAAGTTTCTTCAGGGAAAACACTCAAAAAGCATGAAATGAAACATGAATTTTTGGGGTTTGGGAAAAAAAAACAAAGAGTTTTAAAAAATGAACACTAAGTTCACATAAATTAGCTCAGAAAATTTACTTGAGGGCCCTTTATTTTAAATCTGAAAAAATTCCCTGTCTTTTCTCCTCGATTTTTTCAAGAATAATGTGTTTTGAAAAATTATTTTCAACACACAGTATCTTGGGAAAACCGGGTGTTTTGAGGAAAGGAAACTTCAACATCAAATCTTCATTCTGAGCTCAAATTTTAAGTGAAACTCTAGTGTTCATCAAAAACTAGCTTAAAATGTTTTCTCCCAAAACCACCCAGAAAGCATTTCTACCAAAAACACTCAAAATAACGAATGAAAAGTATTTCTTTAAAAAACATGATTTTCATTGAAAACATGCAAAAGAAGGGAACATAGTTTTAGGCCCCCCAATCCCCCAACTCAAATCTTATTTTGACTCAATTTCATGTGAAACTCAAATGTCATCAAAAACTAGCTTAAGTGTCTTTCTCTCCAAACCACCCAAAATAACTACCAGAAACACTCAAAAAATAGATGTTAAAAATTTAATTTCTTCCAAAACACAAAGCATTGAAAATCAAAAAAGGATGACAGGAAATTTTTTTCAGATTTCCTATTTGAATAAAATTAATTTTTAAAGTTTCCTCAGGAATTCTTTATCCACTAAATCTTAAAACTACCCCATAACCTGTTTTAAATTTTTCAACAAAAAGGAAAAAGAAATTTTTTTTAAAATTATTTTAATTTCCCCCACTAAAACTTTTTTTTTAGAAAAACATTTTTTTGGATTTTAACAAGAATTTCCCAAAAAAAGGCTGATTTTGTTTGGGGAATTTTTTAAATGGCTTTCTAAGCAGCAGAAACACAAAATAATACAAAATCACAAAATTTTCCCTAAGAAATGTATTCTCTACCAGGTTTAGCCATTATTTTATATTTTCTCACTCTTACCTCATTGTCAATATTAACATATTACAACTGATGAGGCCCCGATTCAGTAGCAGTGGGTTCCAGGTGATGTATGAAAATGATGCTCACTTTTTCACAAAGGCATGAAACTTGGTACACTGAACAGTTTGGAGCCCTGAACATTTTCAGATATGGAGCCATCGCAAAAACGCCTCGTGGCAGCCAAGATGGCCATTTTACTTTCCATCATAACCAAATTATGTATTTTGGATCATATCTCCTGAACCAAACATGATAACAGAGAAAAGGTGATGCCTACCCCTATGTTTTGATGGCCAATGTTTACAGTGATACTTTACACAGTATCTACTAATAAACTGTTCAGGTGAATAGTTAATGGTGAATTCAGTGATGAAGCAAATCACAGTATCTGAAACCTAGCCTACACTTAACTACTACTACTTAACTAGTATGTAAACGTTTAACCCTTTTGTTCATTAACGCTGACAATACAGTAGAGCAATATTCAATATGACCTTAACAACTTAAAGCTTAAAAAAGAACGATTCAAACACAAAAGCTCAAAGATACATCCTGCAAATGTGCTGAGACGAATCATCAGTGATGGAACCTGGGTTTTGGGTGTTTTGGGTCTTTCAACATCAGACACTCTCTCCCAGGCGACCTAGCCAGGGTTGATCAGACCCCAGCTTGCGTCCCATTTTGCGGCCTCATCCATACGCTCTTCCCAGGCACTGTGAGTTCCAGCATGATCAGTTGCTTGGTAGACTCTGTAATGATGATCATGTCTGGTTGAAGCCGTGTTGAGTTATCCAGGCTGGGAACTTCAGCTGCTTACCCAAGTCCACTTCCAGTTGCCATCGGGTGGCAGTGGTGATGAGGAGACCGGGCTTTGCTGTATGTGGGGCTTCTCTCCGGCTCTGAGGAACGTGATGGTCTTTGACTGGTGGGGGCCCTTGCTGGTGTTGATGACTGTGGCTACACTCTCATCGACCGCATTAAGCACTTGGTCATCGGCAGCGATAGCGTTAAGGTTTTCTGTCCGTGGTAGGACATCGTCGACAGCTTGGACTAAGAACATGATTTGGTGGAAGTCTGCTTGCCAATAGTTGACCAGGTGGTCTTTCGGTGCAGTGCATTTTCCCATGTAGTATATGCTCCTTGCAGTCCCATCCCTACCATCCTGCTGACTCTTTGCCCTGGACGTTGTCGACCCTGGGCGCCGGAAGTACCTATGCCCATGCCCCGTTGCTACGGACCCCACCATTGCCTCGCCGGACTCACCTCCTCCAGTCTTTGTTTACGCTCCTGCCTGTTCGGACTTGGATGCGGGCCAGCCATTTTTGGGATATCAGGACCAAAGGGTGGCCGGGTCTGATGAATCACGTTTTCTTTTACATCATATGGAGGAAACGATTTCGGGGTTTTGATTTGGGCCTCCAAATTCACCAGATCTCAACCAATCGAGCACTGTGGGGGGTTCGGGACAAAAAATCCGTCCTGGAGGCCCCAACTCGCAACTTACAGGATTTAAAAGGATCTGCTTATGACGTTTTGGTGCCGGTACCACAAAACCCTTTAGGGTCTAGTGGAGTCCTGCCTCGCGGGTCACCGGAAAAAGGGAGACCACTTAATATTAGGCAGGTGGTCTAATGTTATGACTGACGGTGTATATTATTAATAACAGGGCACCAAATTTTTTGGGTACATTACAAAAAAAAGCATTAAAAGGCAATCAAAAGTAATTAAAAATTATCAAATAATTATTAATTATGTTGAAAGTATTTTAAATTTTCTTAAATCCCTCGGGCACCACCTTTAAACAAAAGAAATGATAGCCCTTAGTGTGCTCATAAAAAAGTCTCAAAATATGCTAAAAATAAAAAAAGCAGCTGTTCTTTTAACCTGAATAGGGGTTTTTTTTTTTTTTAAATATGGCACTGCCTTGTATCTTAGAACTGAATCAGCAGGTCCCGCAGTTGCACTTTTTTTTTTTTCAAAAAAAGGTGTATGTATTTGCATTAATCGTTGTTTACCTACTTATTCCATAATTAAATTTTTCCCTATTCCTTACAAGGAAAAATTTGGGAATCCTGCCCCCGCATGTCCAGATCAGATTTTATTTCACGTCACACTGATTAATTTTTTGGGAAAAAAAGTTACTCTATCGTTTCAAGTCATTTTTCGTATCGTACGTATCGTATCGTTCTGATAGCCAAATATCACCTTTAATTGTACCGGAAAACCCCAGAAAGTGATACGTATCATATTGTTGTAAAAAGTATCGTTACACCCCTAGGGCAGGTATGTATCTGAAGTTCCTCCCACCCCAAATGTCACCCACAGCGTCAGTTTTAAGCATGACACATTGGCTGCAAGAAAGGCTGGGGTCATTTCAATTGTGGGGGTTAAATCAACAAAAATTAAAGCTTTTACTGCAACAGAATGACATTGTAGCCTAGGTTCGTACTGGTTTTGCTTCAAAAAATCACTAATTCACCATTAGCTATTCACCAAACTGTTATGAGTTGTTATGGTATCTTGTAAACTTTGGCCATCAAAACATGGGGTTAGACATCACCTTTTTGTGTAATCATATTTGGTTCATTTTTGATGCAAAATACAAATTCGATTATAGTGTAAAGTAAAAGGGCCGCCATGGCTGCCGCGAGGCTTTTTTTGCGATGGCTCCATATCAAAAAATGTCGGGGTCCAAACGTTCAATTACAAGTTTCTTTGGAAAAAGGATCATTTTCATATATCACCTTGAATACAACCCCCTGCTACTGAATCGGGGCCCATCAGTTAAATATGTTAAAATTGACAAAAGGGAAGGTGAGAAAATATAAAATAATGGGTAAAAAGAATACATTTTTTAGCCATTTTTTTAGTTTTGTATTTTTTTTTGTTTTGCTCTTAGAAACCATTTACAACTACCACAATAACAGAACCAACGTAAAGTTCTAAAAATTCTATCAGATACAAACTGCACAAAATTTCTTTATTCTGATAAGAAATGTTTTTATTGTTGTTAATCATGTAATGCTCTTTTTTAAATCTTTTTGTGCTCTTTATGCTGGGAAATCCACGTACACATCAGATTTTGAATAAATTATAAGGGCTTTGCAGTGTTATTCAAATTTTCCTGATTGCAGCATTAGAGGCAAAGGGCAAATTGTCTTTACCCGAGTCTGAAATGTACCGATGGATAGATTTTATTCTAAACTTTAAATGATATAATAACATCAGATATTGTGGTGCAAGAAGGCTGGGGGATTTTAAAAGCAAAAAAGCCACCTTTTAAATGCACGCACGTGAAATGTCACATCTGTCCTGGGCAGCAGGATAGCAAGACTACTCCCAAAGGCCCAGAGAAGCTCAGAATATTTGTGTTACTTTATTCTTTTTAAGCTTAAGTTTTTAAGGTCATATTGAATATTTTTAAACTCTTTAATTGGAACCTTTTTTTTGTTACCAATATAAAAGAGGTTACCCCCTTTTTTTATTGGATTTATGTGTGAAAAAAGATGGGAAAATTAATGATGGAGGGATGAAAAAAGGAGTGATAGCCTAGAAACTACCATTTCTATCATCATTTTCAACACTAGGGACATAGACCTTTTAAAAAAAATCACATGAACTTGGTCCCTCTAAGTGGCACTCACCCAAAATTTTTGGGGGGTCTGGCTCATGACTATATCAGATTTCACATAGAATTTTGGGCCCCCAAAAATAAATCTTTATTCTAGCTCATTTTCAAAAATCTAGCTTCTCAATAAACCAGCTTAAAGTGTTTTTTCCCCCCCAAAACCCCCAAAATGCATTTTTTCTCTAGAACACTCAAAAATAGATGTGTGAAAAAATGTCACAAAACACATTATTGCATTGCAAAAATGCAAAAAAGAAAGAATGTAGTGTAAAAATAGTTCCCTGTATAATCATCCTCTTTTGCACCTTTCCCTGCAATACAGTGTTTTTGAAAAAATTACACTTTTCATATCAGTCACTTTTTGAGTGTTTCTTCAGTAGAAAGCTTGGTATTGGGGGAGAAAAACCTTTCAGCTATTTATCAATGAAACTAGAGTTTTACATAAAATTTAACTCAGAAAAAGATTTAGCTTTAAGGTTTTTCTCCCAAAACCACCCAGAAACCATTGAAAAATGCAAAAGAGAAAGATATTCAGGAACTAGTGTTATCAGATTTCACTAAAAGGGCCCCAATCATAAAACTTCATTCTGACCATTCAAAACCTTTTGTTTATCAATAAACTACTTTAAAATGTCTGTCATCCCAAAACCACCCAGAAATGCATTTCTACCTGGATGCATTTTTACTCCATCATTTCAAACAGATGTCATTTCTTCAAAACACATATTTATTGCATTGAAAAAATTTTAAAAAAGAATGAATACAGTGAAAAATTTTTGGGGGGTTCTGGGGAAAAAAAAAAACACTTTTAAAAGTAGAGTTTTTCCCTGAAATTGAGCTCAGAAAGAAGATTTGGGGCTTGAGGCCAAAAGATTTATAATTTTACATAGAAATTGGGCCCCCAAGCTCAAATCTTCATTCTGAAAAGGCTCAATTTCAAAAAAAAAAGTTTTGAAACT
>CAKAOJ020001822.1:0-28306 GCA_916701645.2 Sebastolobus alascanus
ACCAGCTCCAACCCCAGCACCAGCACCAACACCAGCACCAGCACCACTCCAACAACCAGCTCCAGCACCAGCTCCAACACCAGCACCAGCACCAGCTCCAGCACAGCTCCAACACCAGCTCCACACCAGCACCAGCACCAGCTCCAACACCAGCACCAGCACCAGCCCAGCTCCAGCTCTCCAGCACCAGCACCAGCACCAGCACCAGCACCAGCACCAACACCAACACCAGCACCTGGACTGATCGTGGTACTGCCAGCGATGAGAGCTCAGAGGCGAATTTTAGGTAAATAAATGATAGTTTAGTGATCTTCACTCCACACATATCAACGTCTGCAGGTAATACAGTCTAAGTCATGAAATAAATGTCTGCCTGCAGGTGTAATACACTACAGTTCTTCAGTGGTAATCCTTGATAAATGTCCAGGTAAAGTCATCCATGGTTTATACTGGAGGATTTCACACCGTACAACTGCTCCTTTCTCACCTTTTTGTCGTCCTCAGGTAGGTTTTTTTCATCCGACTCATCTGAAAGTGGAAGAAAAAAATGATCAAATATTGATGAATATTCTTCAAAAAGACGTGATCTTAACAGCTGGAACAAAGATGGAATTGAGTAACAGTTTTGTTGTACAATGAAGATATTCTCATTTTAAGATCAGATGTGAATGTACAATAGTTTGATGAATGGGGGAAGTTGTTTCAATACTCACATAAGAGTCTGACAGCTCTGTAGTCCTTCTTGTCGGTCCTGTAGAGATCAACACAGCCCCAAGAGTTATAGAACAAGTTTAAAATAAGATACGAGCATACACAGAGGCGTTTATGCTCAGAGCGTTGTTCGCTGCAGTACGCTCTGAAACGCCAGGAGGAGTACAAACAAAATATCAAGTGGATCAGCAAGAAGTCAACGAGTGGTACCGGAGAGGAAAGTAGGTTGCCTGGCAACAGTAGTAAACACCGACGTACCTACCGCCAAACGTTACATCTGTGTACTGTAATTATTACTGTCGCTGACCTCCAAGTCTAAATTACTTCCTGTCTCTCGGTGCTCCCCCTCGGGTCGCCGCTCTTTACATCATGGCTTTTTAATCTTTAACAAAACGATCTCTCAGATTCTTTCACAGCCTGTAGCAGAAAACCTCTTCTTTACCCAGTGTGTGGAATATTTCTTTATTATATTATTTAATGTTATGTGACTGTCTCTGTGGTCACGTGGCTGTAGGCTCGTTCGAGATGAGCCAGGCCTGCGCAGAATCGATCACCGGCGATCGCCGCACAATGCGTGTCGGTTAGATTTGTGTCCGACTTGATGCCGACTTGCTCTGACATCATGCAAATGTGGGTAACGATAACCTCACGAGATCGAGGGCGGCCACAGTTTTTAGAGCCAGGCGCCGCAGTTGCTCTCCACCGACTGCAAGACCCAGGGCATTATGGGAAACGCCTGGCTCGAGCCTGATCAAAGAGCTGATTGGCTCCTAGTTTTTACAGCAAACACCACGTGTTGTAGAAAGTCACAACTTTCTGTATAGTTGTAATATTTAACACTAGATTGTAGAATATTAGTCTCATGTTGTGCAGTGTAGGTTTCATCTGTTAAAAAACATATCTTGTGTGGTTGAGATTAATATTAATGAAGGTGATTTATATAGCACTTATCAAAACGAGTGCTCATTACAAAGTGCTTTACAAGGCGGACATAAAAAATAATAAAGGATAGAATCCAATGCCAGATACACGCACATCCTGTAAATTCAGTGAAGGCTGCCTGCTGCTGCCGCCTGATCTCGTCTATTTTTGAACGAGCCTTGTCTCTGTAGTCACTGCTGCGGTCAAGTCGGACAGTTTCCAGCAGCCTTCACTGAATTTACAGCCAGGCGTTTCCCATAATGCCCTGGGTCTTGCAGTCTGTTGAGAGCAACTGCGGCGCCTGGCTCTAAAAACTGCGGCCGCCTCGATCTCGTGAGGTTATTGTTACCTACATTTGCATGACGTCAGAGCAAGTCGGCATCAAGTCGGACACAAATCTAACCGGCATGCATTGCGCGGCGATCGCCGGTGATCGATTCTGCGCAGGCCTGTGGTCATGTGACTGTCCCCATGGTCATGTGACTGTCCCTGTGGTTCTCTGTGGTCATGTGACTGTGTCTGTGGTCATGTGACTGTCCCCATGGTCATGTGACCGTCCCCGTGGCCATGTAACTGTCCCTGTGGTCTCTCAGTGAACAGTTGTAGAGATGTCTGTACAGGTGAAGCTGCTCAGCCAGTCTTCCCTCGAAGGCCTCCATGTTGAAATGAAAGACAGCGACGCAGTCGGCGTGTTGTTACAAAAATCCAGAGGTGCATGACCAAACGCCGTGACAACTTGCGGAGCCTTCGTGCACCACGTGAAAGCCGTGATTACGTAATTTTCTGCCGCACGCACCTCACGCCGGCTTCACTACGGCGAGCATAAACCAGGCTTTACTGGTTGGATGGGGTGCCCACACAGTGGAGCTGCAGGGAAACCCCACGGGACTAACACAAGGACTGTTTAGTGTTTAGTGCAATACTGCTAAAACCAACATGGACCGACTCCGACCCTCTACTGACCTCAGACTCTTCAGTCTACAGTCTGGACTCTCCTCAAGATCAGACAGCAGCTTCACTCCTGAATCCTGCAGCTTGTTTCCACTCAGATCCAGCTCTCTCAGATGGGAGGGGTTGGACTTCAGAGCTGAGATCAGAGAATCACAGCTGATCTCTGACAAACTGCAGCCACTCAATCTGAATAAAGAATAAATGATGAAGATAAAAATCACTTTATAATCCAATCAGATGTGTTCAGGTTTTAAATGTGTAGCTCAACATTACTATGTCCTAATCAATGATCTTTTCCCTAAAATGAGTAGAGTGACTTTGTCATTGTGTTATTGTGGATCATCATAATGTCAGCCTTCTACAGACATCATCCAGATGTCACCACAACATTCATACACCTATTCATGTAAACACACATCAATAACATGCTGCTGATCTCTGTGTTCATCTCTGTGTGTGTGCTGAAGGATCAATATCAATGATCAGACATTATTTGTGGAACACGTTGAAACAAACAAACCAGAGAAATATTTCTACTTCATGAAGTAAACTTGATCAATTTAAAACAGATATTAGTTCAGAGGATCTTCTGTATCCAGATGTGACCATTTACCAACAATGATAAACATTCATTTAGTTTAACAACTAACAGTGGACATTTTCTACACTTCCTTTAAGAAACACAAGTCTTTAGTGACTGCAGACTGAATTTAGTTCAAGAAACATGAAAATATGAAGAAAAGGACATTAACAACTTTATGGATGTAAGTTATGTTTGTACATAAATCAGGTTCAATTGTTAATTAAAGATATAAGATCTCTAATAGTAACAGAGAGTCAGTGAACTGACCTCAGAGTCTCCAGTCTACAGTGTGGACTCTCCAGAAAACCACACAGCAGCTTCACTCCTGAATCCTGCAGCTTGTTGTAGCTCAGCTCCAGCTCTCTCAGATGGGGGGGGTTGGACTTCAGAGCTGAGGCCAGAGAATCACAGCTGATCTCTGACAAACTGCAGCATCTCAATCTGAATAAAGAATAAATCATGTAAGTTTAGAAGACAACGTTCCTGCTTGAAATCATTAAGTGTTTAATAATGTGTTCAGAGCTGAAGAAGGTTTAGAACGTAGAAGTTTAGATTAATGTAAACTCCAAACACCTGAAGCCAACAGGATGCAGGTTAAAAACTGTAAAATACAAAGAGTGAAACAGAGCTCTCATTAATATTAATGACAACGTGCTGCTACTTCAATAAAGACGTAGTGACTTCACCTCTTAAACTCTGACAGCTCCACCAGTGGATCCATCTATACAAACTCATGTTGAGCATCCAAACACTAATAAAAACCACAGAAACTGATTCAAGATTCAACTCAACATCTCAAAGTTTATAAAGAGGTCAAATATGTCAGGATGGATTTTGGGGAAATGTGAACAAAAGATATTTAAGATAAGACATCTATAATATATATTTTAGGAATAGTGGAGTCATAAAATCAAAATATCTTCAGTTTAAACTCTTCAGTCAGTATAAGCATCATATAGCTTCATAACATTTATAGAAAAAATAAATAGTGAATATATTTGTTATTGTCTGATAGCTGAAATAGAGATTATTTATTTATTCTATATATTTATGTATTTTTGTATAATTTATTTTAACATGATGAAAGTCAGGTGTTGTGATATATGAAGGTTTTAAATGTGTAGCTCAACATTGCTCAGCTACAGTCAATGGACTAAACCACTGAAGAAGAAAATGTCCTTTAGCATTAAGATACTCAGTGTGGATCAGTATAATATCAGCCTTATGTCTGCAGTTTAGTGTCACCACAACTTTCACATCATATTAATCTCAGTACACAAGGAAAACATGGTGTCTGACCTCAGAGTCTCCAGTCTACAGTGTGGACTCTCCAGAAAACCACACAGCAGCTTCACTCCTGAATCCTGCAGCTTGTTGCAGCTCAGATCCAGCTCTCTCAGATGGGGGGGGTTGGACTTCAGAGCTGAGGCCAGAGAATCACAGCTGATCTCTGACAAACTGCAGCTCATCAATCTGAATAAAGAATAAATGATGAAGATAAAAATCTCTTTATAATCCAATCAGATGTGTTGAGGTTTTAAATGTGTAGCTCAACATTACTATGTCCTAATCAATGATCTTTTCCCTAAAATGAGTAGAGTGACTTTGTCATTGTGTTATTGTGGATCATCATAATGTCAGCCTTCTACAGACATCATCCAGATGTCACCACAACATTCATACACCTATTCATGTCAACACACATCAATAACATGCTGCTGATCTCTGTGTTCATCTCTGTGTGTGTGTGCTGAAGGATCAATATCAATGATCAGACATTATTTGTGGAACACGTTGAAACAAACAGAAACCAGAGAAATATTTCTACTTCATGAAGTAAACTTGATCAATTTAAAACAGATATTAGTTCAGAGGATCTTCTGTATCCAGATGTGACCATTTACCAACAATGATAAACATTCATTTACTTTAACAACTAACAGTGGACATTTTCTACACTTTCTTTAAGAAACACAAGTCTTTAGTGACTGCAGACTGAATTTAGTTCAAGAAACATGAAAATATGAAGAAAAGGACATTAACAACTTTATGGATGTAAGTTATGTTTGTACATAAATCAGGTTCAATTGTTAATTAAAGATATAAGATCTCTAATAGTAACAGAGAGTCAGTGAACTGACCTCAGAGTCTCCAGTCTACAGTGTGGACTCTCCAGAAAACCACACAGCAGCTTCCCTCCTGAATCCTGCAGCTTGTTGAGGCTCAGATCCAGCTCTTTCAGATGGGGGGGGTTGGACTTCAGAGCTGAGGCCAGAGAATCACAGCTGATCTCTGACAAACTGCAGCAACTCAATCTGAATAAAGAATAAATGATGTAAGTTATGTTTGTAAATAAATCAGGTTCAATTGTTAATTAAAGGTATAAGATCTCTAACAGTAACAGAGAGTCAGTGAACTGACCTCAGAGTCTCCAGTCTACAGTGTGGACTCTCCAGAAAACCACACAGTAGCTTCCCTCCTGAATCCTGCAGCTTGTTGAGGCTCAGATCCAGCTCTTTCAGATGGGGGGGGTTGGACTTCAGAGCTGAGGCCAGAGAATCACAGCTGATCTCTGACAAACTGCAGCTCCTCAATCTGAATAAAGAATAAATCATGTAAGTTTAGAAGACAACGTTCCTGCTTGAAATCATTCAGTTTTTAATAATGTGTTCAGAGCTGAAGAAGGTTTAGAACGTAGAAGTTTAGAAAATGTAAACTCCAAACACCTGAAGCCAACAGGATGCAGGTTAAAAACTGTAAAATACAAAGAGTGAAACAGAGCTCTCATTAATATTAATGACAACGTGCTGCTACTTCAATAAAGACGTAGTGACTTCACCTCTTAAACTCTGACAGCTCCACCAGTGGATCCATCTATACAAACTCATGTTGAGCAGCCAAACACTAATAAAAACCACAGAAACTGATTCAAGATTCAACTCAACATCTCAAAGTTTATAAAGAGGTCAAATATGTCAGGATGGATTTTGGGGAAATGTGAAAAAAAGATATTTAAGATAATACATCTATAATATATATTTTAGGAATAGTGGAGTCATAAAATCAAAGCATCTTCAGTTTAAACTCTTCAGTCAGTATAAGCATCATATAGCTTCATAACATTTATAGAAAAAATAAATAGTTAATATATTTGTTATTGTCTGATAGCTGAAATAGAGATTATTTATTTATTCTTTATATTTATGTATTTTTATAATTTATTTTGACATGATGAAAGTCAGGTGTTGTGATATATGAAGGTTTTAAATGTGTAGCTCAACATTGCTCTGCTACAGTCAATGGACTAAACCACTGAAGAAGAAAATGTCCTTTAGCATTAAGATACTCAGTGTGGATCAGTATAATATCAGCCTTATGTCTGCAGTTTAGTGTCACCACAACTTTCACATCATATTCATCTCAGTACACAAGTAAAACATGGTGTCTGACCTCAGAGTCTCCAGTCTACAGTGTGGACTCTCCAGAAAACCGCACAGCAGCTTCACTCCTGAATCCTGCAGCTCGTAGTTGTTACTCAGATCCAGCTCTCTCAGATGGGGGGGGTTGGACTTCAGAGCTGAGGCCAGAGAATCACAGCTGATCTTTGACAAACTGCAGCTCATCAATCTGAATAAAGAATAAATGATGAAGATAAAAATCACTTTATAATCCAATCAGATGTGTTCAGGTTTTAAATGTGTAGCTCAACATTACTATGTCCTAATCAATGATCTTTTCCCTAAAATGAGTAGAGTGACTTTGTCATTGTGTTATTGTGGATCATCATAATGTCAGCCTTCTACAGACATCATCCAGATGTCACCACAACATTCATACACCTATTCATGTAAACACACATCAATAACATGCTGCTGATCTCTGTCAAGTCTGGAATTAGAGGATCAATATTAAATCAGACTTGTTGGACTTCACTACTTCATTTATTATATGACCTTCTTCTCACTGTATCTGGTAGCTCAGCAGGTTTATGTCATTTACAGGAAAGGTCCACATTTGTTCAAGTGTGTCTGTAAACAACAGCCACATGTCACATGTACATTAAAAGAGTTATTGGTGGCAGTAACCATTCCTCCTGTGAAGTGGTCCCTTCATAACATAACTACACTGTAATCTGGAGGTTGCAGTGGCTCAGTTTTAAAGCTAGAGTGAAGATACTGGTATCATAACAAACTATAAAACCTGATGAATCCATCTGTACCAACCATTTAATGCTAGCTGGTCATGAAGAAAGTTAAATAACGTGTAGCCGAAGGCTGGTGCCCATCCCTGACAAACAGGCCTTTGTTGCCTGTTCCTTCAACATGCTAGGATGCGGAAAAACAGCAGTCCTAAAGTCAAGGACCATTTGTTTAGGAATCTGTGACCACTGGATGCCCTGTTGTCACGTTGAGCCGTGGGGCTTGATCAATCATATGGAAATTGCCGGTTTTGACACTCGAGTGGTCACGAGATGATCCTCCAGGAAGTGTTAACTTTTAACGACGAGTCTGAAAAGCCCCTTTTACAACTCAAACAAGCAAGACCATTGACTTCCTTTTGGTCGTTAAAGAACCATTTGTTCAAATTAACACACACACCAACATACAGCCATCCTCAAACTCTGGATGACCCCTGAACTATGAAATCATGATGGAGCAACATTGTCATCCAGCGGTGATCTGAGTAATCTGTGCTTCGAATGTAATCACTTAATAACTGTGTTTAAAAGTTATCCTGTTTTAGAATTAGTATTAATTTCTTTGTAGTATAATCATTAATGGTGTTGCAATACGTTTTAATGTTTTTATCAGTGATGATCAAATAGATGTAACATCTTAAGTTTAAAGTTATGAAGAATGAGTAATAACTTGAACTTAGAATTCAATTTTGACAATCATGATACTAGTGTTTGATTACAACATTAGTGGTTTTATAGTTTTGATATGTGTCTGTCTCGCGCAAAAGAAAGGAAAAATTAGTAAAGAGGGAATTCTGATTTTGCGCGTGTAAAGGTTTATTCAATAATGAATCGATCTGAGAGAGAGAGGGTCTCGACCCCTCCCTCCCAGAGAGGGTTAAAGAAGAGAGGACGCAGAGTCAGAAGGGCTGTTGTCAGAAGAAGTTGGGAAGTTGTCCGCAGGGAGATGACTCCAGCAGGAGCTCTCCAGAACTTCTCCGTTTGATACACACATTTCATTTGTGTGTTTATTTTCTTCCTCATGTTCATTTTTCTGAGTCAATTGACTTCTAAAGGACAGCATTTTTAAAGATCTTTTGTTTATCTCGCGTGATTTAAACGATAAGTGCTAGTCCAGCATTTCGAGTTTTTCCGTGAAATAGATAAATTCTAAAGCTTCAGAAGATAATCCGACTTCAGCTTTTTGATCTCTTTCAACGAGTAATCAGCCAACGGACTTCAACTCCCACATTCAATGTTCTGACGAGAAAATTGAATGTTCTCCACGCTTTGCTGTTTGGTATCCCGGGCCAGCGGAACCGATCTCATCAAACCCATCCAAAGGGCTTGTCTATCCAGACAACTTGTGAGGAAACTGCCTCTGGACCCACAGAACCAACTGCAGCGATAAGTGAATGTTCCGTGGCTTTATGATCAAAAGTTGTTTGTCAGAAATATCTTCTAAATTTCCTAATCTTCCAAATTATTAACTGCAACTTTTATAGCTTAGAGAGAGAATAATCAGACTTCCCTAACTACTAAAGTTCCAACCAGAATTGCGTCATTGAATTTTCATTTCATTCATTCATTAATTAATTACCAATGTTAATTAGTCATTTGTATTTCATCACTTCATTTATTCAATTATCACGATTTATAGTAAATAAATGTTTCACTTTATCACTACGTCCTGTCTGTGTGTGTATTTCAAAGCAGAGCTTTAGATCAATGAATTCAGAACTTATACTTCAGACTTGAGACTGATTAATGATCAATACTTATATTAAAATAGTTTCCTCTTTTCCTATAAAAAGTGGTGGTGCCCCGAATTAAGTATTTCTTTATTTTACGAGTGCAAATCTTTAATTACATGTGGAGTGGTTAAACGCTACATATAAATGGTGCCCCGTGTGAGGCGGAAATTATATTAAAGGTTTCTGCTACTGAGATAATACACAGATAATTTCGGCTAATATTGTGAAACAGTAAATCTCCCCGTTAGAATAAATAGGTTTTATTAAAATTCACCTAACTTTAGAAACTCAATTCTTATCTTGCTGTCAACTTGATGATCTTTAAATGCTGCTTCTTGACTCTGCTTGTTACTTTGTGTGTGTGTGAACGTTAAAACTTCTGATCGATTGCTACATTTGCTTGTGAATCTATGATTTAAGCTCAGCGTTTAAATTGTAAAATTGTAAATTGAATTTACAGCGGCTACGCCCGCCTAGTCACGGCGCTGTTGAAGTGTCCCAGCGCATATAGACTGCATTGACAGAAAGATAAAGTGTTACTAATTAGTCTGACACTATTGGTAAAAATTGCATGCATAAGCGTATCTCTACGCTCATTGAGAAGGCCTTGACAGAATTGCCGACGGCTCCCGCGATTTCCGGGAGATCGATCTGATTTCTGTCCCTGAGCTACGGTGGAATAACCAGCGAAGTTACCGGTTTATTTCCACGCCTCAGAAGATCCACGTTCAGCCGGTTAAGACTAGCTACCTTACAGCTGAACACTTCCCGTGTGGGGAAAGGGATAAAAACTCTGCTTGTTTAACTGTCGCGAACAGTAGAAGTGCCCGTGTGGCTTGATCCAGAGAGATTGAGTGCTTTGATGTACTTTGGCAAGTCCCGAAGAGGACTTTTGTTGTAAAAGAAAATTCTTGCTTCAACTGTGGAGAGTTTTAGGCCGCCGTGCCTGTTCAAGAATACGGCTTCGCCGAAAGCCTATTGTTAAGAGGAAATCCCTCTTCCGTAGTCACATGCTGACTAGTCTCGCGTGAGCAGTGAAGCTCTCAGTGGGCGTTGCTTGGAGACGTCATCCAGAGCTCCTCCCTTGTCTGCAAGGGCGAGTTGTCCTTCGTCTCCCGCTAGTGGACGATTTGCTTAACTGACTTTGATAATTGGAATTTGTTCCTTGTCTCCCGCTAGTGGACGATTTGCTTAACTGACTTTGATAAATTGGAATTTGTTCCTTGTCTCCCTCTGGTGGACGATTTGGTTAACTGAGCTGGAGGATTCAAATATTCAAACATTTCCCCTTTGCACCTAAATACTGAATGTCAGATGCTTCTGAACTCATGGTACTAACTGTGCAACTGTAAAACTTATCACAGAGAATTTAAACGAAATAACAATAATTACCATCTCTCCCTACTACTGATAGTATTGAGTTAAATTCATTTTAATTCATTTTCATTCCTTCTGCATGGTCCCTCTTTGGAATGCCAACACCATTTGCCTTTAAGATTTGATTAGTGGTCTATGTTTTATTTTTGCATATACTCACACTCTAATTTTAATTTGTTCTAAGCCTGTTCTATTTTGAAATCCCATTTTAACAACAAACTCCAGACTTAATTATAGTTACGATTTTGTTCCTTTCTCTCAACTTACTTCAAATGTTGCATGATTTAACCATATTCAGATAAATGCCCATAGACTGGCTATAAGCAGTGCTAATTGTGATTGCTAATTGCAACCTCTGTTTGATTCCTGTTCAGTGTGATTGCTCACTAACAATCGCATGTGTTCTAAAGAATAATAATCAATCATTTAATAAGTGAATGACCACCACACTTAAATAACCATTTGAGTTTGCTTCCTCACAGATCTTATTAACTGATAAATTATAACGAATTAAAAACAATAGGACACACATAGGTTTTTAAGATTTATTCTCAGGATAACTTACGAGTTGTAAACAACCCGTAATTAACTGCATGCAAGATTAACACACTTGTTTGTGGTATGACAAACAATCTACTTAATTAACCATTTCAATTAACTTTTAAAAAATTTTTTTTTCTCTTCAATATTTTCATTTTAAATTTTCTGTGACTTAATTTGAAACAGTTGATCAAACTCGTTAACCAAACCACCTGCCAAAATGTCCAAACCTGGTCAAGCCGACAGAGACACTCAATCTGAAAGCTCAGACGGTGGCGATATTCTTGACAATTTAGAAATTGCGCTTGTGGACTTGACTGAAGATTTATTGCCTGGGTATGTGGCAAACACTCAAGGTAAAAGCTCCTCAGAAATAACGCAGATAATGTCAGATCTCATCCATGAAGCCCAAGCTAAGCCACTAAAAGACAAGGCCCTAGCTAAGATGCTAGGCAGCCTGACCGCTGTGGTGGCAGCGCAGCTTAAACACACCCAAAGATTACTTGACCTTGCAGCAGATAAGTTGAAAACGCGCGCGCAAAAGATCACACAGCTACAAGAAGGAAACAAATCCCTTCAGAGTCAACTCGAAACTTCAAAACAAACTTTGGCACAAGCGGAAACACGCATTAATGAGCTGACAACGCAACTTAATACCCCAGATCCAGAAAAGGCAGAGCTGGAAAAAGGAAGAAGATTTAAAACAGCTGCTCAAAACGCGAGAGCAACAACTTATCGCCATGCAAGATCAATTTGATGAGGTAAGGAAAGACAACGATAAATCCAAGGATTTACTTCATAGGGCATTGGAAGGAGTAGATGATCTAAAATCCCGCAACAGAGTCTATGAACAAAACCAGGATGCTGATCAAAGGCAGATACGGCAGATGCAACGCCAACTAAGGGATGCCAAGGAGGAACTGGCTGATGCCCGCCATCGACAGGAAGTGAAAGAGGAAGAATTAGCATCTGCTAAAAGAGATCTCCAACATTCTGTGGAGATAAATCGAACCAGACCATCACTTTTCGATGATGCTTTCCTTGAAGAAAGGAGAGACATAACCCATGACAGAGAAGCTCAAGGAGACTTGGCTGATCAATCTCGTTCACCGTACATTGCTGACCTCTTTGGAACCAACAGAACCCCAGCAACCCCGGCCAGGCCGGCTTCTCCTTCACGACCTTATTTACCTTCGGGTCCCCCGACTTCACCGGGCCCCTCAGACCGAGATTTAGATAAGATCGCTCGCAACTTACCACGCTTTGAACCCAAACCTGGTGTCTCTCAGGACACCAGAGCGTACTTGAGAGATATCGACTTCTACTTGCGGAAGTTTCAAAATGTCACTGTCGATGATAAGATATACCTGATCAAAGGTACCTCCAGTCGCGACGTTAGCAGGTTCATCGAACGCCAGCCAGATTCAGTCAGAGCTGACTATAACCTGCTCTGTCAGGCATTGGAAAAAGAATTCTCTGACAGCTTATCACTGACTGGCTTAACAGCTGCTATAACGGTCAGACAAGGCCGCCAAGAAATGCCGCAACAGTATTATCACCGCCTCTTTAAGGCTTACTTTGGATCACGAAATGAACCTGGGATGGAGGAAGACACAAACTTCAAGTCACTCTTTGTCCAGAACCTCCATCCCACCACGAGCGGTCAATTAGGTGTACTGGCAAACCCACTCACTTCAACCATCCAACATCTGCGTGATCTAGCTTCTCTGGGATTTGCAAAGCAAAAGCAAGTCCTAATTAAGCCAGCAGAGTCCAACACCATCTTGAGTCTCAACACTAAACCCTTGTCAATGGAGCTTGAAGGAGCCTCCGGCGGTGAACCACATGGTTCGTCCGAGCGTCCTCCACACACCTACCGACGTGTTGAGGAAAAGAAACCGTCTGTGCCCCAGCGAACAGATCAGAACCACGGGTACGCACAACAACCCTGGCCCAACAGACGGCAGGGCCGCGTTAGGTTTGATCAGGATCGCCAGAACAGGTCCCCACCGAGCCAGTGGGAAAATCATAGAGCTTATGACGACCAAGGTAAGGGTCGTTATAAATCACCAGGTGGCTACCCGCAGAACTGGCAAACACATAGACCGCCCCGTCATGACTCCCATGAGGAAAATGCAAGGAGAGATGGTAGCAAACCAGCTTTCCAACGGAGGAAGAACGACCTCAACGGTAAGTCTAACAAACCTAGTCTTACCAGAGAAGACCTGGAACCCCTCAAGCGTCTGCTCAATGACATCTGCAAAGAAAACGGCAAGAAAGCTGATCTTTTCTCTGTAAAGTCAACAGCGCCTAAGACCACTCCCCAAAACAACCCCTCCAACCTACCTGAGGAGGTGGTTGGAGAGCCACTTCTGGTTTCCCGCGAACCAGAGCCCGTTCCCCTACAGAACGGACGTCACGAGCCACAACAGGGGGGTGAAAAGTCAGTTCCCCCCAGCGCAGTCTTGCTGGTGCAACTAGACCCTAAGGACAAGTCCCCTGGCGGCGACGACGTCATTCAGGGGGAACCACCTTTCCAACAATTCTTGTGTGACCTCAAAGAAAAAGGAGTTGCTCGGAAATTCTATCTGTCTACAACTCTTGAAAACATGCTTGTTCACGAAGCGCTCCTTGACACGGCTGCAGACATCACTCTGATGTCATCAGAGCTTTTCAACAGGTTGCAAACAATCGCGCGCCGGACAAACAAAGACTTGAGACTCCAGAAATGTTCCCTGGATGTTCAACCGTACGCCCCTTTAGGCACCACATTGACGGCAGTGTCGCTGGTGCATCTTACAATTGGGCCAATGCGTCTTGTCCACCCGGTGTACGTGTCTCCTCTTAATGCAATCCCATTTCTCATCGGCAAAGACCTGCTTAACCGATTTGAACCACTGATCGACTTCAAACGCTCAAAGATCTGGGCACAGGTTCCCCAACCTCTACCTATCTCTTTTTCCCCAAGCGCTGGAGCTCAATGCTACCTCTTGGGTACCGCAGAGACCGTAAACCCGGTTCAGAGTGTTCCACTTGACCAACCAGAAGCAACTGCAGTTGGTGAAATCACTGAATCATACGTCGTAAAGTCACAGGGCGCCGTCAAGGCCCCACTTTGGAAATTCAAACCAGGAATCTCTGCCAGACCCCACCTCTTTGCCCTGCCCTCCCACCCCTACGGTCTGTGCAGTCACTCAGTCTCAGTCGACGGCCGAACCACCGGCGGACCCTGTCACTCCAGATGCCATCTCTGTGACGCCTGAATTCTCTGGCTCTAACCGGGTCTCACTTCCGACTTTGAACCCGGCTTTCCAAGCCATGGACCTCTATCTCTTTGATCCCTTGGCACATGACATTTTCCATGCTGAATTTGAGTCTATGCTGGACTTGCAACGCCTGTTCAAATTGCGCTCTTCCCTGCAGGTGATACGGGCCTTTTGGTCCATGTTTCCGATGCACGCACTTCTCCTGCGCTCGTGGTGCCTTGAAACCACAGGGGGGTGATGCTGATGCACGCCCATGATTCACCCGGTGCAGGCCACACAAGTGTTTAAAGCAACACTCGCAATGAAACAAGTCGCTTGTTGGCCACAAAAGCAGGAAGACATGGCGGACTACATCAAAGACTGTTTAGTCCGTTGTCAAAGCCAACCATCAAACCACATAAAATTCACAGAAGTCCGCGTCCAAGACGTCCGCGTCAAAGACAGATCATAGACTTCAGAAAATTTAGAGCACCCTGAGGTGCCAGGTACTAGGGTTATAACACAAGAGGAAAATCATAAACTCTAGTACAAGTTGTGCAGCGAAAGCTGTATTGGATGAAAGTCATTTCAAAGTCAGGTGCCTTGTCTCCAGTCAAGTCCACTGTGTATAAAACTCACCACCATTTTAAACTTGCTCGGCAATAATCACTCACTCAAACCACTTGGGTACAAGTGAGGGTTATCCAATAAATTACAAACACCGATTTGCTTACAAGTGGGGGTTATCCAATAAATTACAAATACCAAAAGTTCACCATCACTCGATCGGAAGTGAGTGGTACCCAGATGAGAGAAAAACAGTGCATTGGAGGCTTGCTAGCTGCAGCCTCCATCGTCGGTTCTCTTTTCAGTTTAGGTCTATGTTTTCAGTTTAGGTCTATCTTTTCAGTTGGATCTATCTTCTGTCAATGCAAGCGTCTCCTAGGTGAACTACAGGCTGAAATACCCATAATACAAGAACAGATGGGAAAACAGCCAAACCAGTTATAAACCCTACAGGGCACGGTCTTAGTACGTAATACCAACGGTGAAACATTACTCAAAACACCCACACACACACAACTAGTAATCAGGCCAATGTACGACATGATTCGTGACATCGGATCCTCAGTCGACAGCCTAGCCATGGGTAAGATTTCCCATATCTTGTCTCAGGAACATTAGTTCAGGACCTCTTCCACCGCTGACAATATATTCCACGCCCCGCAATTTTAGAACTGGTGTCTAATTAAAAGGTAGACCTCATGAGTTAGTTTGATAATAAGTAGGTTAGAAGTTTAATCAACTGAATAGTATGTAGAACCTTTTGTTTAAGCCATATGTGTATTTAGAAATTAGATACATAATATTTTTTTCTAACCCACTAACCTAAATGCTCCTCAACAAGGATCATCCCCTTTTTGACTTAAAATTCGCCAAGATAGTTATTAACCCTAATAGAGGACGACTAACCATTTAACAGTTATCTATTAATTTTTGTTTAAGACAACAACTCTGATCATAAAGTTATTCTGCCACCTGCCATCCCTGTCTATCACCATCATCGTTTCGACAACGAGGTTCCCTTCACAGCACCATCATCGTTTCGACAACGAGGTTCCCTTCACAGCACCATCATCGTTTCGACAACGAGGTTCCCTTCACAGCACCATCCTCGTTTCAGCGTAACGAGACTCCCTGGACAGCGAGTATCGTTCCGAGTGGGGGATATGTAGCCGAAGGCTGGTGCCCATCCCTGACAAACAGGCCTTTGTTGCCTGTTCCTTCAACATGCTAGGATGCGGAAAAACAGCAGTCCTAAAGTCAAGGACCATTTGTTTAGGAATCTGTGACCACTGGATGCCCTGTTGTCACGTTGAGCCGTGGGGCTTGATCAATCATATGGAAATTGCCGGTTTTGACACTCGAGTGGTCACGAGATGATCCTCCAGGAAGTGTTAACTTTTAACGACGAGTCTGAAAAGCCCCTTTTACAACTCAAACAAGCAAGACCATTGACTTCCTTTTGGTCGTTAAAGAACCATTTGTTCAAATTAACACACACACCAACATACAGCCATCCTCAAACTCTGGATGACCCCTGAACTATGAAATCATGATGGAGCAACATTGTCATCCAGCGGTGATCTGAGTAATCTGTGCTTCGAATGTAATCACTTAATAACTGTGTTTAAAAGTTATCCTGTTTTAGAATTAGTATTAATTTCTTTGTAGTATAATCATTAATGGTGTTTGCAATACGTTTTAATGTTTTTATCAGTGATGATCAAATAGATGTAACATCTTAAGTTTAAAGTTATGAAGAATGAGTAATAACTTGAACTTAGAATTCAATTTTGACAATCATGATACTAGTGTTTGATTACAACATTAGTGGTTTTATAGTTTTGATATGTGTCTGTCTCGCGCAAAAGAAAGGAAAAATTAGTAAAGAGGGAATTCTGATTTTGCGCGTGTAAAGGTTTATTCAATAATGAATCGATCTGAGAGAGAGAGGGTCTCGACCCCTCCCTCCCAGAGAGGGTTAAAGAAGAGAGGACGCAGAGTCAGAAGGGCTGTTGTCAGAAGAAGTTGGGAAGTTGTCCGCAGGGAGATGACTCCAGCAGGAGCTCTCCAGAACTTCTCCGTTTGATACACACATTTCATTTGTGTGTTTATTTTCTTCCTCATGTTCATTTTTCTGAGTCAATTGACTTCTAAAGGACAGCATTTTTAAAGATCTTTTGTTTATCTCGCGTGATTTAAACGATAAGTGCTAGTCCAGCATTTCGAGTTTTTCCGTGAAATAGATAAATTCTAAAGCTTCAGAAGATAATCCGACTTCAGCTTTTTGATCTCTTTCAACGAGTAATCAGCCAACGGACTTCAACTCCCACATTCAATGTTCTGACGAGAAAATTGAATGTTCTCCACGCTTTGCTGTTTGGTATCCCGGGCCAGCGGAACCGATCTCATCAAACCCATCCAAAGGGCTTGTCTATCCAGACAACTTGTGAGGAAACTGCCTCTGGACCCACAGAACCAACTGCAGCGATAAGTGAATGTTCCGTGGCTTTATGATCAAAAGTTGTTTGTCAGAAATATCTTCTAAATTTCCTAATCTTCCAAATTATTAACTGCAACTTTTATAGCTTAGAGAGAGAATAATCAGACTTCCCTAACTACTAAAGTTCCAACCAGAATTGCGTCATTGAATTTTCATTTCATTCATTCATTAATTAATTACCAATGTTAATTAGTCATTTGTATTTCATCACTTCATTTATTCAATTATCACGATTTATAGTAAATAAATGTTTCACTTTATCACTACGTCCTGTCTGTGTGTGTATTTCAAAGCAGAGCTTTAGATCAATGAATTCAGAACTTATACTTCAGACTTGAGACTGATTAATGATCAATACTTATATTAAAATAGTTTCCTCTTTTCCTATAAAAAGTGGTGGTGCCCCGAATTAAGTATTTCTTTATTTTACGAGTGCAAATCTTTAATTACATGTGGAGTGGTTAAACGCTACATATAAATGGTGCCCCGTGTGAGGCGGAAATTATATTAAAGGTTTCTGCTACTGAGATAATACACAGATAATTTCGGCTAATATTGTGAAACAGTAATCTCCCCGTTAGAATAAATAGGTTTTATTAAAATTCACCTAACTTTAGAAACTCAATTCTTATCTTGCTGTCAACTTGATGATCTTTAAATGCTGCTTCTTGACTCTGCTTGTTACTTTGTGTGTGTGTGAACGTTAAAACTTCTGATCGATTGCTACATTTGCTTGTGAATCTATGATTTAAGCTCAGCGTTTAAATTGTAAAATTGTAAATTGAATTACAGCGGCTACGCCCGCCTAGTCACGGCGCTGTTGAAGTGTCCCAGCGCATATAGACTGCATTGACAGAAAGATAAAGTGTTACTAATTAGTCTGACACTATTGGTAAAAATTGCATGCATAAGCGTATCTCTACGCTCATTGAGAAGGCCTTGACAGAATTGCCGACGGCTCCCGCGATTTCCGGGAGATCGATCTGATTTCTGTCCCTGAGCTACGGTGGAATAACCAGCGAAGTTACCGGTTTATTTCCACGCCTCAGAAGATCCACGTTCAGCCGGTTAAGACTAGCTACCTTACAGCTGAACACTTCCCGTGTGGGGAAAGGGATAAAACTCTGCTTGTTTAACTGTCGCGAACAGTAGAAGTGCCCGTGTGGCTTGATCCAGAGAGATTGAGTGCTTTGATGTACTTTGGCAAGTCCCGAAGAGGACTTTTGTTGTAAAAGAAAATTCTTGCTTCAACTGTGGAGAGTTTTAGGCCGCCGTGCCTGTTCAAGAATACGGCTTCGCCGAAAGCCTATTGTTAAGAGGAAATCCCTCTTCCGTAGTCACATGCTGACTAGTCTCGCGTGAGCAGTGAAGCTCTCAGTGGGCGTTGCTTGGAGACGTCATCCAGAGCTCCTCCCTTGTCTGCAAGGGCGAGTTGTCCTTCGTCTCCCGCTAGTGGACGATTTGCTTAACTGACTTTGATAATTGGAATTTGTTCCTTGTCTCCCGCTAGTGGACGATTTGCTTAACTGACTTTGATAAATTGGAATTTGTTCCTTGTCTCCCTCTGGTGGACGATTTGGTTAACTGAGCTGGAGGATTCAAATATTCAAACATTTCCCCTTTGCACCTAAATACTGAATGTCAGATGCTTCTGAACTCATGGTACTAACTGTGGCAACTGTAAAACTTATCACAGAGAATTTAAACGAAATAACAATAATTACCATCTCTCCCTACTACTGATAGTATTGAGTTAAATTCATTTTAATTCATTTTCATTCCTTCTGCATGGTCCCTCTTTGGAATGCCAACACCATTTGCCTTTAAGATTTGATTAGTGGTCTATGTTTATTTTTGCATATACTCACACTCTAATTTTAATTTGTTCTAAGCCTGTTCTATTTTGAAATCCCATTTTAACAACAAACTCCAGACTTAATTATAGTTACGATTTTGTTCCTTTCTCTCAACTTACTTCAAATGTTGCATGATTTAACCATATTCAGATAAATGCCCATAGACTGGCTATAAGCAGTGCTAATTGTGATTGCTAATTGCAACCTCTGTTTGATTCCTGTTCAGTGTGATTGCTCACTAACAATCGCATGTGTTCTAAAGAATAATAATCAATCATTTAATAAGTGAATGACCACCACACTTAAATAACCATTTGAGTTTGCTTCCTCACAGATCTTATTAACTGATAAATTATAACGAATTAAAAACAATAGGACACACATAGGTTTTTAAGATTTATTCTCAGGATAACTTACGAGTTGTAAACAACCCGTAATTAACTGCATGCAAGATTAACACACTTGTTTGTGGTATGACAAACAATCTACTTAATTAACCATTTCAATTAACGTTTAAAAATTTTTTTTTTCTCTTCAATATTTTCATTTAAATTTTCTGTGACTTAATTTGAAACAGTTGATCAAACTCGTTAACCAAACCACCTGCCAAAATGTCCAAACCTGGTCAGAGCCGACAGAGACACTCAATCTGAAAGCTCAGACGGTGGCGATATTCTTGACAATTTAGAAATTGCGCTTGTGGACTTGACTGAAGATTTATTGCCTGGGTATGTGGCAAACACTCAAGGTAAAAGCTCCTCAGAAATAACGCAGATAATGTCAGATCTCATCCATGAAGCCCAAGCTAAGCCACTAAAAGACAAGGCCCTAGCTAAGATGCTAGGCAGCCTGACCGCTGTGGTGGCAGCGCAGCTTAAACACACCCAAAGATTACTTGACCTTGCAGCAGATAAGTTGAAAACGCGCGCGCAAAAGATCACACAGCTACAAGAAGGAAACAAATCCCTTCAGAGTCAACTCGAAACTTCAAAACAAACTTTGGCACAAGCGGAAACACGCATTAATGAGCTGACAACGCAACTTAATACCCCAGATCCAGAAAAGGCAGAGCTGGAAAAAGGAAGAAGATTTAAAACAGCTGCTCAAAACGCGAGAGCAACAACTTATCGCCATGCAAGATCAATTTGATGAGGTAAGGAAAGACAACGATAAATCCAAGGATTTACTTCATAGGGCATTGGAAGGAGTAGATGATCTAAAATCCCGCAACAGAGTCTATGAACAAAACCAGGATGCTGATCAAAGGCAGATACGGCAGATGCAACGCCAACTAAGGGATGCCAAGGAGGAACTGGCTGATGCCCGCCATCGACAGGAAGTGAAAGAGGAAGAATTAGCATCTGCTAAAAGAGATCTCCAACATTCTGTGGAGATAAATCGAACCAGACCATCACTTTTCGATGATGCTTTCCTTGAAGAAAGGAGAGACATAACCCATGACAGAGAAGCTCAAGGAGACTTGGCTGATCAATCTCGTTCACCGTACATTGCTGACCTCTTTGGAACCAACAGAACCCCAGCAACCCCGGCCAGGCCGGCTTCTCCTTCACGACCTTATTTACCTTCGGGTCCCCCGACTTCACCGGGCCCCTCAGACCGAGATTTAGATAAGATCGCTCGCAACTTACCACGCTTTGAACCCAAACCTGGTGTCTCTCAGGACACCAGAGCGTACTTGAGAGATATCGACTTCTACTTGCGGAAGTTTCAAAATGTCACTGTCGATGATAAGATATACCTGATCAAAGGTACCTCCAGTCGCGACGTTAGCAGGTTCATCGAACGCCAGCCAGATTCAGTCAGAGCTGACTATAACCTGCTCTGTCAGGCATTGGAAAAAGAATTCTCTGACAGCTTATCACTGACTGGCTTAACAGCTGCTATAACGGTCAGACAAGGCCGCCAAGAAATGCCGCAACAGTATTATCACCGCCTCTTTAAGGCTTACTTTGGATCACGAAATGAACCTGGATGGAGGAAGACACAAACTTCAAGTCACTCTTTGTCCAGAACCTCCATCCCACCACGAGCGGTCAATTAGGTGTACTGGCAAACCCACTCACTTCAAACCATCCAACATCTGCGTGATCTAGCTTCTCTGGGATTTGCAAAGCAAAAGCAAGTCCTAATTAAGCCAGCAGAGTCCAACACCATCTTGAGTCTCAACACTAAACCCTTGTCAATGGAGCTTGAAGGAGCCTCCGGCGGTGAACCACATGGTTCGTCCGAGCGTCCTCCACACACCTACCGACGTGTTGAGGAAAAGAAACCGTCTGTGCCCCAGCGAACAGATCAGAACCACGGGTACGCACAACAACCCTGGCCCAACAGACGGCAGGGCCGCGTTAGGTTTGATCAGGATCGCCAGAACAGGTCCCCACCGAGCCAGTGGGAAAATCATAGAGCTTATGACGACCAAGGTAAGGGTCGTTATAAATCACCAGGTGGCTACCCGCAGAACTGGCAAACACATAGACCGCCCCGTCATGACTCCCATGAGGAAAATGCAAGGAGAGATGGTAGCAAACCAGCTTTCCAACGGAGGAAGAACGACCTCAACGGTAAGTCTAACAAACCTAGTCTTACCAGAGAAGACCTGGAACCCCTCAAGCGTCTGCTCAATGACATCTGCAAAGAAAACGGCAAGAAAGCTGATCTTTTCTCTGTAAAGTCAACAGCGCCTAAGACCACTCCCCAAAACAACCCCTCCAACCTACCTGAGGAGGTGGTTGGAGAGCCACTTCTGGTTTCCCCGCGAACCAGAGCCCGTTCCCCTACAGAACGGACGTCACGAGCCACAACAGGGGGGTGAAAAGTCAGTTCCCCCCAGCGCAGTCTTGCTGGTGCAACTAGACCCTAAGGACAAGTCCCCTGGCGGCGACGACGTCATTCAGGGGGGAACCACCTTTCCAACAATTCTTGTGTGACCTCAAAGAAAAAGGAGTTGCTCGGAAATTCTATCTGTCTACAACTCTTGAAAACATGCTTGTTCACGAAGCGCTCCTTGACACGGCTGCAGACATCACTCTGATGTCATCAGAGCTTTTCAACAGGTTGCAAACAATCGCGCGCCGGACAAACAAAGACTTGAGACTCCAGAAATGTTCCCTGGATGTTCAACCGTACGCCCCTTTAGGCACCACATTGACGGCAGTGTCGCTGGTGCATCTTACAATTGGGCCAATGCGTCTTGTCCACCCGGTGTACGTGTCTCCTCTTAATGCAATCCCATTTCTCATCGGCAAAGACCTGCTTAACCGATTTGAACCACTGATCGACTTCAAACGCTCAAAGATCTGGGCACAGGTTCCCCAACCTCTACCTATCTCTTTTTCCCCAAGCGCTGGAGCTCAATGCTACCTCTTGGGTACCGCAGAGACCGTAAACCCGGTTCAGAGTGTTCCACTTGACCAACCAGAAGCAACTGCAGTTGGTGAAATCACTGAATCATACGTCGTAAAGTCACAGGGCGCCGTCAAGGCCCCACTTTGGAAATTCAACCAGGAATCTCTGCCAGACCCCACCTCTTTGCCCTGCCCTCCACCCCTACGGTCTGTGCAGTCACTCAGTCTCAGTCGACGGCCGAACCACCGGCGGACCCTGTCACTCCAGATGCCATCTCTGTGACGCCTGAATTCTCTGGCTCTAACCGGGTCTCACTTCCGACTTTGAACCCGGCTTTCCAAGCCATGGACCTCTATCTCTTTGATCCCTTGGCACATGACATTTTCCATGCTGAATTTGAGTCTATGCTGGACTTGCAACGCCTGTTCAAATTGCGCTCTTCCCTGCAGGTGAATACGGGCCTTTTGGTCCATGTTTCCGATGCACGCACTTCTCCTGCGCTCGTGGTGCCTCGAAACCACAGGGGGGTGATGCTGATGCACGCCCATGATTCACCCGGTGCAGGCCACACAAGTGTTAAAGCAACACTCGCAATGAAACAAGTCGCTTGTTGGCCACAAAAGCAGGAAGACATGGCGGACTACATCAAAGACTGTTTAGTCCGTTGTCAAAGCCAACCATCAAACCACATAAAAATTCACAGAAGTCCGCGTCCAAGACGTCCGCGTCAAAGACAGATCATAGACTTCAGAAAATTTAGAGCACCCTGAGGTGCCAGGTACTAGGGTTATAACACAAGAGGAAAATCATAAACTCTAGTACAAGTTGTGCAGCGAAAGCTGTATTGGATGAAAGTCATTTCAAAGTCAGGTGCCTTGTCTCCAGTCAAGTCCACTGTGTATAAAACTCACCACCATTTTAAACTTGCTCGGCAATAATCACTCACTCAAACCACTTGGGTACAAGTGAGGGGTTATCCAATAAATTACAAACACCGATTTGCTTACAAGTGGGGTTATCCAATAAATTACAAATACCAAAAGTTCACCATCACTCGATCGGAAGTGAGTGGTACCCAGATGAGAGAAAAACAGTGCATTGGAGGCTTGCTAGCTGCAGCCTCCATCGTCGGTTCTCTTTTCAGTTTAGGTCTATCTTTTCAGTTTAGGTCTATCTTTTCAGTTGGATCTATCTTCTGTCAATGCAAGCGTCTCCTAGGTGAACTACAGGCTGAAATACCCATAATACAAGAACAGATGGGAAAACAGCCAAACCAGTTATAAACCCTACAGGGCACGGTCTTAGTACGTAATACCAACGGTGAAACATTACTCAAAACACCACACACACACAACTAGTAATCAGGCCAATGTACGACATGATTCGTGACATCGGATCCTCAGTCGACAGCCTAGCCATGGGTAAGATTTTCCCATATCTTGTCTCAGGAACATTAGTTCAGGACCTCTTCCACCGCTGACAATATATTCCACGCCCCGCAATTTTAGAACTGGTGTCTAATTAAAAGGTAGACCTCATGAGTTAGTTTGATAATAAGTAGGTTAGAAGTTTAATCAACTGAATAGTATGTAGAACCTTTTGTTTAAGCCATATGTGTATTTAGAAATTAGATACATATATTTTTTTTCTAACCCACTAACCTAAATGCTCCTCAACAAGGATCATCCCCTTTTTGACTTAAAATTCGCCAAGATAGTTATTAACCCTAATAGAGGACGACTAACCATTAACAGTTATCTATTAATTTTTGTTTAAGACAACAACTCTGATCATAAAGTTATTCTGCCACCTGCCATCCCTGTCTATCACCATCATCGTTTCGACAACGAGGTTCCCTTCACAGCACATCATCGTTTCGACAACGAGGTTCCCTTCACAGCACCATCATCGTTTCGACAACGAGGTTCCCTTCACAGCACCATCCTCGTTTCAGCGTAACGAGACTCCCTGGACAGCGAGTATCGTTCCGAGTGGGGGATATGTAGCCGAAGGCTGGTGCCCATCCCTGACAAACAGGCCTTTGTTGCCTGTTCCTTCAACATGCTAGGATGCAGAAAAACAGCAGTCCTAAAGTCAAGGACCATTTGTTTAGGAATCTGTGACCACTGGATGCCCTGTTGTCACGTTGAGCCGTGGGGCTTGATCAATCATATGGAAATTGCCGGTTTTGACACTCGAGTGGTCACGAGATGATCCTCCAGGAAGTGTTAACTTTTAACGACGAGTCTGAAAAGCCCCTTTTACAACTCAAACAAGCAAGACCATTGACTTCCTTTTGGTCGTTAAAGAACCATTTGTTCAAATTAACACACACCAACATACAGCCATCCTCAAACTCTGGATGACCCCTGAACTATGAAATCATGATGGAGCAACATTGTCATCCAGCGGTGATCTGAGTAATCTGTGCTTCGAATGTAATCACTTAATAACTGTGTTTAAAAGTTATCCTGTTTTAGAATTAGTATTAATTTCTTTGTAGTATAATCATTAATGGTGTTGCAATACGTTTTAATGTTTTTATCAGTGATGATCAAATAGATGTAACATCTTAAGTTTAAAGTTATGAAGAATGAGTAATAACTTGAACTTAGAATTCAATTTTGACAATCATGATACTAGTGTTTGATTACAACATTAGTGGTTTTATAGTTTTGATATGTGTCTGTCTCGCGCAAAAGAAAGGAAAAATTAGTAAAGAGGGAATTCTGATTTTGCGCGTGTAAAGGTTTATTCAATAATGAATCGATCTGAGAGAGAGAGGGTCTCGACCCCTCCCTCCCAGAGAGGGTTAAAGAAGAGAGGACGCAGAGTCAGAAGGGCTGTTGTCAGAAGAAGTTGGGAAGTTGTCCGCAGGGAGATGACTCCAGCAGGAGCTCTCCAGAACTTCTCCGTTTGATACACACATTTCATTTGTGTGTTTATTTTCTTCCTCATGTTCATTTTTCTGAGTCAATTGACTTCTAAAGGACAGCATTTTTAAAGATCTTTTGTTTATCTCGCGTGATTTAAACGATAAGTGCTAGTCCAGCATTTCGAGTTTTTCCGTGAAATAGATAAATTCTAAAGCTTCAGAAGATAATCCGACTTCAGCTTTTTGATCTCTTTCAACGAGTAATCAGCCAACGGACTTCAACTCCCACATTCAATGTTCTGACGAGAAAATTGAATGTTCTCCACGCTTTGCTGTTTGGTATCCCGGGCCAGCGGAACCGATCTCATCAAACCCATCCAAAGGGCTTGTCTATCCAGACAACTTGTGAGGAAACTGCCTCTGGACCCACAGAACCAACTGCAGCGATAAGTGAATGTTCCGTGGCTTTATGATCAAAAGTTGTTTGTCAGAAATATCTTCTAAATTTCCTAATCTTCCAAATTATTAACTGCAACTTTTATAGCTTAGAGAGAGAATAATCAGACTTCCCTAACTACTAAAGTTCCAACCAGAATTGCGTCATTGAATTTTCATTTCATTCATTCATTAATTAATTACCAATGTTAATTAGTCATTTGTATTTCATCACTTCATTTATTCAATTATCACGATTTATAGTAAATAAATGTTTCACTTTATCACTACGTCCTGTCTGTGTGTGTATTTCAAAGCAGAGCTTTAGATCAATGAATTCAGAACTTATACTTCAGACTTGAGACTGATTAATGATCAATACTTATATTAAAATAGTTTCCTCTTTTCCTATAAAAAGTGGTGGTGCCCCGAATTAAGTATTTCTTTATTTTACGAGTGCAAATCTTTAATTACATGTGGAGTGGTTAAACGCTACAAACGCTCCAAACTTACGCTAAATTTTGGCGAGGAAAGACTGTCATGTCCATTTCCAAAGGGGTCCCTTGACCTCTGACCTCCAGATCAGTGAATGTAAATGGGTTCTATGGGTACCCATGAGTCTCCCCTTTACAGACATGCCCACTTTATGATAATCACATGCAGTTTGGGGCAAGTCATAGTGAAGTCAGCACACTGACACACTGACAGCTGTTGTTGCCTGTTGGGCTGCAGTTTGACATGTTATGATCTGAGCATATTGTTTTATGCTAAATGCAGAACCTGTGAGGGTTTCTGGACAATATCTGTCATTGTTTTGTGTTGTTAACTGATTTACAATAATAAATACATACATACATTTGCATAAAGCAGCATATTTGTCCACTCCCATGTTGATAAGAGGATTAAATACTTGACTAATCTCCCTTTAAGGTACATTTAGAACAGATAAAAAAATGTGTGATTAATTTGCGATTAATGGTGATTAAATAATGAAGTTTATTATATCAGGATAACCCCTTGAGATGCATCATCTCGTTTTCAAGGGGGTCCTAAAATGTTTTAAATCGATTGACAGCCCTAGTAATATCGTGATATGGTATAACTGTTGTCTTTTCCTGGTTTTAAAGGTTACATTACAGTACAGTGATGTAATATTCTGAACTTACCAGACTGTTCTAGCTGTTCTATTATTTGTCATTTACACTTAGTCATGAGATCCACATTACTGATGATTATTTATCAGAAATCTCATTGTGTAAATATTGGTCAGACAATCCTACAATATCGTCCCAATATCGATATTGATTTATTTGGTCAAAATTATTGTGATATTTGATTTTGTCCAAGTCACCCAGCTCTAATACATCTAACTCAGACTGCTGAAGCCTCCGATTAGTTTAAGATCAACTTTACAGGTCATTTTACACAGAACAAGACTGTGGATTTAGTCCTCATCTCGTAACACTCAGGTTATACGGGGATTGCTTCACAGACAGAAGGAATGATGACAGACATCAATAACTCGTGGCTCAGAGGGTAGAGCAGGTCATCCACCAATCAGAAGGTCGGTACTTCGCTCCCCGGCTGCTCTGGGTCACATGTCGATGTGTCCGATGAGTATTTATTTTAAGAATAATTTATAGTGTGTATATTTGAAGAACTAAACTACTAGTCTAATCTGATCTATAAAGTTAATCACATCTGGACTTACTTAGCTTTTCTGCAGTTCCTCACAGCTGGAATCAGTCTCTGTCGTCCCTCTCGTGTTGTCTTGTACTTCTTCAGGTCCAACTCATCCAGAACCTCCTCTGACATCTGCAGCATGTAGGCCAGAGCTGAGCAGTGGATCTCAGAGAGTTCCTTCTCTGATCTGTTCTCTGACTTCAGGAACTCTTGGATCTCCTGATGTACCGAGTGGTCGTTCATCTCCGTCAGACAGTGGAAGATGTTGATGCTTCTGTCAGGAGAGGTATCATATCTGTTCATCTCCTTCAGGTTGTTGATGGCTCTCTGGATGCTTCCTGAACTGCTCTTTGTCTGACCCAGCAGACCTCCTAAGAGCCTCTGGTTGGACTCCAGAGAGAGGCCATGAAGGAAGCGAACAAACAGGTCCAGGTGGCCATTTTTACTCCTCAAGGATTTCTCCATGGCTCTCTTCAGGAAGACATCCAGGGTTGAATGAACATATCCTTCTCCCAGGAAGTCCTTCAGTATGTCTGTGTTCCTGTTTGTGTAACAGTGAAACATGTAGACTGCAGCCAGAAACTCCTGAATGCTCAGATGAACAAAGCAGTAGACTGTTTTCTGGAAGATCACACTCTCTCTTTTGAAGATCTCTGTACAAACTCCTGAGTACACCGAGGCCTCTGTGACATCAAGACCACAGCGCTCCAGGTCTTCTTGGTAGAACATGATGTTTCCTTTCTCCAGCTGTTCAAACCCCGCCTC
>CAKAOJ020001823.1:0-26940 GCA_916701645.2 Sebastolobus alascanus
ACAAAACTGCACCTTCTGCTAGTGCCCCACTGGCAATGGACTTTAAATCTACTGGTTACATTGAATCCTCTCAAATGGACTGAACGCACATGAGGACTATACCTGTATGAGGAAATGTATATGTTGATGTATGCTGCTGTGCTGGATTGGAAAAATGCTATCATTGTCATCCAGAGTGGGGGTAGTGTTGTGAGAGTGGCGTAGGTCATTTGGAGAATAGCAGAGTCAGTGTGTAGCGTGTGTGTGCGTGCATGTGAGAGGTGGAGCGAGGGAGAACGGGGGCGGAGTATGTGTGGAAAGTAAGCGAGCAGCGGGCGCCGAAGAGAGTTGGTTTTAGCTTAGCAAATATAAAGTGGATGTTCGATGGAAGTTGCAGTTTGTACAAGAAATAAATGCTACAACTCCTCAAGACTAACGGAGGTTTCCAGCGTCTTGTTTCCCTGCTGTTGAGTTAAGTGACGGGGGTTAACTCCGGAGCGAGTACGGTACCGACTCCGGCCCTGGAGACCAAACTACGGTCTCCCCTGTATCTTCTGACTACGGTCGGGAGATTGAAGCAGGAAGAGTTAACAGGAGAAACACACGTGAATTCACAGTTAAAACCACGACATCACTCGGTCTTACATGCTTGGCATTAATGTTAGTGTTTGCCTGAGACGTCAGGCTGAGTTTTTGTTGTCGCTGTCGGCAGTTCGGCGGCACACACACATTCCGGTTTAACAGGCGGAGTCAGCCTCACGGTGCTCATGTGAAACACGCGTTTTTACGCATAACTTCGCAGTCATTGGAGTCTGTGTTGTACTGGTGGATAATCGGTTGTTGAAGTTAGGCAGAGCCTACTATTCTGCTAAGTTGGAAAAGAACCATACATACATACGTGACGTCGCATCTGCTGATAACGCCGGTTTAAGCCTTTCAAAATAAGAGCAGTCTGTACGGAGAGTCGGCAAAATTACAATTCTGTACGCATAAAAGATAACTTATAGGACAGTGGGTGATATTAACCAGTGCAACAGACTGTTTTGGTTGTGTGATTCTGCCTGGTGGTGAGTGCAAATATAGTAAAGAGCTTTAATGTGAAGAGAAAGTGGAAGTGTAATGTGCGTATGTGTGCTGCTGTGACTAAACTTTTATAGACGCACATAAAGGACCGTCCGGTTGTAGTGGTAGAAAACTCGGTGGTAGGAGACAGTTGCAGTTTATCTTATTTCATCTGCTACAGCGCTCTGACGGACCATCATGAGTGTTACAGCCAGTAGCCATATTATAGTCATCATAGGTGTACGGCTATCGTCACCCTACCTGTATTTATGGTAACCAGGCTACTGGGAAGATCCTTAAGCTTAAGGTGTTACATCTTATACTGTTTTTTATGGAATATGCCTATGTGCTCATTCTGAAACACAAACTTACCCTTTAGAGAACGCTGTGGTTTTAAGTAGGAGAGTCACAGAAAACGTGCTGTTCTATATGCAGGCTGAAGGAAGGTGCGCTTGTTTTGACATGAGAATTTGCTAATAGTTGTAAAACGAAGATAGATGTGTCTCTGGTAGTTTGTTTGGAGGGTGCAGCATATACATAATGATATCTATGAATTGCCTTGTGTTACTTCAGAAAACAATAACAAATTAATTTGCAGTGTTTTTGGTGATAGTTGAACACTTGCAGGACTTTGCGAACAATAAAGTAACTTAACTTGTAAATAATAACAAATCAGTTTATAAAATAAAATTAATTGTTAGTAAACAATAATTTATTATTCTGCATACGGCAATTGATTGGTTTTAAATAATAAAAGGTTCTTTTTCAAATATTTATCATTTTTTGTAAACTTTAGCTGATTATCTTGCAGACATTTAACCAATTGTTGGACAATAATTAATTGCTTTGTAAACAATAAACGGTCTACTGAATAAGTGATAATTAGTTGCTTTAGTAATTGATCATTTTGTAAGCAGTAACAATCACTTTGTAAATGACTGATTGCGTTTTGAACAAGCAAAAGTGATTATTTGCAAACAATAACAAAGTCGCCTGGTAGATAATGATTAAAATGCTTCATGGGCAGTAATTGATTATTTATAGGCAACAACAATGTACTTTCACAGATAATAACTAATTGCTCTGTTACTTATGTTGTGAATAATAATAGGATACTTTGTAAACAGTAACACATTACTTGTGTAAAGAATAATCAATTGCTTTGTAAAACTATAGTTGATAATTTATTAAATTACAACTGAATACTTTGTAAACGACAATAATATCTAATAATAATCTCTTATCGCATTGAATAAAATACCTTTGGTTGAGCCTTTCTCACAGAAAGGTGTGAAACTGAAACTAGTGGAACCTTTGACAAAGTCACAAGGATTGTGAATTTAAATCAAATACAAGAATAATTTTTAGGTACACTGTGGGGGGAAACGATACGAGGGTTTGTGTCGTCATTTACATTTGACCCCAGTGCTGGAGCAGCCTCCGTGAGAACCCGGTGCAGCCACTACACATCCTCTGAGTCCAATACTTTGAAATATCGAAAGGAGACGAGCTACAAAGACAAAACCAAGTGGCACTGAATCCTCAACTGTGCCTCCATTGTCCCCATGAAGGGTTAAATGTGAAACAGGAAAATTTGAAAATATTTTCAAGACCTCAAAACAACGGTACAGAAAAGTTAGAATTTGACTCCACAAGGAGGAAGAAATACAAGCCTGGCAGTACTGCTAGTAAAATACTTGTTCTTATAAATTACAAAAGACTTAGACAGAAGCCAGAAATTCCCAGGTCACTAGCCAGAAGCATAAATGGGATCCAAAGTAACAAAGGGAGGTGGAGTGTCAGAGCCAATGGAATTTGATATTAAGAAACTATCCGGAATAATAATAAATAAGTAAATAAATTAATTAATAGATTCAACTGTTCATGGAAAAAGTGGCATAAATGGATATCAGGAAAACAATAGTGGTCAAAAGAGGCACCCTTGAGAAAAGCCTGGTGCGATGAAGTGGAAACTAACATAAAATACTACAAAACAAAAGACACTAATGATAGCCTGCTAAGCCGCCACCACCATATTTCCATCACAAGAATTTGTCGAACACAGGAAAGTTCGTGGTAAAAAAAAAAAAAGGTGGAGAATGAAGAACTAGAAACAAACTGAACTAAAATTACACCAAGTGACACTTATCGCCTCAGACGACGACCAGGACAAAGAGAGGGACCGGCCCTATGGAGGAAAAATAGATCCTTCAACGCAATACAGGCACTCCCAATCCAGCTGGCCTAGACCGAGCTCAGGTTGAAGCTGATGCCTGTTGGGGATGAGACGAAGTAGGTCACCGGCAGAGAGACGAACCCATGGACAGGACCAGCAGCGGACTATAGGGAGCCTGGAGGAGCCGGAGGGGAGTTAATGGCACCGGTTGTCTCATCACAACCACAAGATGAACCCACTATAGCCGTGACATGCATGTGTGCTCATGTATTGGAAAGACCGGCTTAAAATTCCCCTTCTCCAACTCATCAGTCAAGACATTAGGCTGCTCTGGGAAACTACGTCTAACACAGCTGTTCCAGATGAAAACTGCTACATTGGACCACACGGAGCAGCAGTGGCGGTAACACTCCCCACTGAACTACAAGACTGGTTTCTGGTTCAAAACTCCTCTCCTCATGTCACATTGCTAGTGGCAAGAGGACATGAATCCCACGAACTCGGCCCGATGATACGTGAGGATCAAAACTGCAGGAATAAAAGCCCACTGATAACAAATATATTATAAATACAGCATGTTATGAAACAATAGCAGAGAAAGGGATAGCAAATGAAAGGGCAAATACACACACGCTATTAACATCAGAACACAAACATATACTAAATGAGGTCACACACGATGTATGGTTAAAACACAAGACAGATGTGGGACTAGTTAAATAAGCACAACACATATGAGTAAAACTTAAATCAGGTGCTATGGTACCATACAAAAAACAATATCCACTGAAGCAACAGGCTATAGATGGAATTAAACCCACAATTGAGGGTCTCTTAAAAGCAGGAGTCTTAATAAAAACAAAAAAGCCCCTGCAATACTTCCATTATTCTAATTAAAAAGCCACACTCTAATGATTACCGCTTGGTGCATGATCCAAGAGCTATCAACTCCATTGTTGATGGTGAAACGCCCACCGTCCCAGATCCCCACACATTACTCACAAGTACTCCACCTTATGCACGGTGGTACACTGTGATTGATTTATGTTCAGCCTTTTTCAGTGTGCCATTACATTCAGACTCACAATATTTATTTGCTTCCACTTATTATGGGCTATACGATTAGCTCAAGTTTTATCGAAAGTTTATCAATTTTAAATAGGGTGTTGGCTCAAAGATTTACAACACCTGGATGTTCCAAGTAATGTAATTTAGTATAAGGACGACTTGTTAATCTGTAGTCCAACAAAGCATCAGTGTGAGAAAGACGCAATTGCAGTGCTAACGGCGCTAGCAAAAGGAGGACACAAAGTCAGCAGAGATAAATTACAATTCTGTCAAACAGAAGTTGAATACTTAGGAAGAAAACCTATGTAGAGATAAAAGACTAATTGCCCCGTCGCAAATAAAAACCAAAACAGAAGCTCCCAAACCCGCAAACGGTGGGACAGATGCTCTTTTCAGGGGACTGTGGGGTACAATCGCTCGTAGATTTGTGATTATGCTGTTAAAACAGCACCTTTGCGAGCCCTCAGATGGGCCGCAGGACAGACAAACAGCTCTGCGTAACTGCAGTGGACAGAGGAGGCTGAAGGGGCCTTTCAAGCACTAAAAGGGGGACATGCAGACTTCCCCAGCACTTTGTAATCCAGACTACTCCAAGATTTTTCATCTATATGTCGCAGAGCGATTAGGACATGTGAGCGCGATGTTAATACAAGATACACCAACACATAGACAACCACTAGCATATTATAGCGCCAAACTAGACAACAGTGAGACATTTCTACTACCTTGTTATCAACGGTTAGCTGCCACGACCTTTGCTTTCCAAAGACGACCTATACAACAAGCCAATAACGGCAGACCTCACGTAATTTGTAGATGGTTCCTGTTTCAAAGATGCTGCTGGGAATCAGGCAGGATATGCCATTGGTCAAATTAAATAAAGGCGATGCCTATATAACGGTGCAGGCAACTAAAGGTTCCTCAACCATGCTCTGCACAATTAGCAGAAATCAAAGCTTTGACTTTCGCCTGTTAAATAGCGCAGGGAAAAGTTTAAAATGCATGTACCATTTCAGCGTACGCATATGGTGTGTATGATGTGCATGATTGCATTTGGAAGAAAAAAGGTTTTGGTAGAGCTGATGGCACCCCAGCAGTATACAGGGAGGCAGTCTCTGCAATACTGGAAGCCATGCACCTCCCAGTGGAGGTTGCAATTAGTAAGTGTCCAGCCAACTAAAAGAACAGACTCTTTAATAGTTACAGGAAAAGCCTAGCAGACGAAGCTGCTAATCAAGCGACCATAGGTACTAACATGGTCCTGTTGTTATCTCTGGCATATTGTGAGCCTCTCACAATGCTGTTTTCATTAATAACTACTCAAACGAAAGCAGATCCTCATGAAAATACTGTATAAAAGGGTCACTTTGTATTAGTCAGTTCGTTATTGCGTTTTAAATGCGCATGGTCATGAGAAGACCGCTGCGCAAGGGGGGAAGTGATTAAATGCCTTCAGGCAGTTTGGTGGACACCATTAACAGCTACAGTTGAAAGAGTGTTGCATGAATGTGTGAAAGTGTGTGCGAAATATAATGTAAAATATAATGTAAGGAAAACATTTTTGGCCCCAAGCCCTTTTAGGCATATAATGATAGATTAGGTGGACATGACTCAATTGAAGTTTTAAAGAGGTTTTTCCACGAGTTGGTCTACCTGACACCATAAGCTCAGACAATGGACCACATTTTGTAGTAGCACAATTTAGCTAGATAAAAGTCAAGATGTTAGGGATAAAGTAGAAATTTGAGTGTACGTACAGTACAGGTTAACATCTAATGTGCATGGGATCACAAACTAACAGACTAATACGTCTAACCACTCACAAGATGCTAACAGGGAGACCAATGCCTGTGCCTTATCTTAGGGGTCCGTATGACGGTCCTCCACTGGAACAGTTGGACAAAGAACTAATGAGTTATGTCCAACATTTGTCTTGCATCCCCAAAGTAATATTTCAGCAGGTAAAAGGTGCCACAGAGGAAAAGGAGGCCGCCATCCCTGATCCATTACAGAGAGTGCGTCCAGAAGGAGCAGACGACCCTGCAGGGACGGCTAAGGCAGACAGGAGAGAGACACAACCTGGGTCGGAAAAGGGGGATGGTGACACCGCCCAACAGGAAGCTAGACGATCACAGAGCCCACAGGGGGAGAGACCATCCCAGAGACTGGACACAAATGATGAGCAGCCTAAGTCCAGCTGAAAATTCAGTAGAAAGTCCAAAAGAATAGAGGCAGACCCAGATACAGGAGCATCAGGAACATGGGGAAAGAAGGGCCAATAGAGGGAGTTTTTTGGAGAATAGGACTACTAATTTTGATCTTACTAATGTATAGATACGCCCTGCAAAACATCATAGCATTAGAAGCAATCATAAAAGCAAAGGTTGTTGATTAATTGCATGATTAACAGCTGGAACTATAGTAGTAAAGCAAAGGAAATTACCAAAGATAAAGTGACTGAGATTGTCAATGTTAGACCAAATATTGAACTTATCCATGCCAGATCAGCCATAACCGACCAACCATTGACTTTGAGCTTAGAAGTCATTAAATTAGACAATCTTCCTGCAGACGACCCCAGACGTGACGTCATCTTGAATCGGAGGGACAGCAAAGAAACGGGCCAAAGAGAAGAGAGAACCTGTAGCAGAGTCACTTATACCGTTTAATTAATTTTGCATAAAACTGAAAACACATTTGTGGATCAGAACTTATTTTTTCTTGTTTCCAACCATATTAATAACATTTATCTTCATATTTATGTGGTGAGTGTTTGGAGGTGCCGGCCCTCTAGCTCAGCATCCACTGAATATAAAGTAGTTAAAAGTAGCTCCACCTCCACAATGAAATACTACTGATGTGTTGATGCATCACAGCACTTTTACTTTGGTCTACATTTTACTGACAATACTTCTGTACTTTTACTGAAGTAGGATGTTGAATGCATGACTTTTCCTTGTAATGGAGTATTTTGACAGTATATGGTATTGAGTACTTCTTCCACCACTGCTGAGTTCTTGTATTTCTGTCCATTCTCAGGTCACTTTGGGTGCATTTCTATCTGTATTTAGAGCCATTTGAGAGCTCAGTGAGAACAGAGCTGTTGAAGCCAACAGAGGGAAGGTTCACTACTAGAAGTGGACAAGAGGAGGGAGGTTGTACTACTAGTAGAGGCAGGACATTCACTTTCCTTTATGATGCTGTTAGTACATGAAGGAATCACAAAACACAGTGTAGAATTCAACATGTGTTTATTTGCAGATGATGTTGTTATCAGATAGAATAAAGAGAAGACTGTTACTGACTCCATTAAAGCTGAAAACCCATTCAAACACATACAGTATGTTAACAGCAACGCTACATGAAAGAGGATTAAAATGAGTTCTTGTGCACACAGAGACATGAAACTGAGCTCAAGCTGCTGGAGCTTCACAAACAAGCAGCAAATCTTCAAATCAGCTGTGAAATCTTCAGCTGGAAGACAATTTAAGGACGTTAACAAGAGTTAAATGCTCTTCACTGTTAAATGAAGTTCAGATCCAGCTGCTGGCTTCTGAACTGGCTGCACATGAGAAACAGTTTAACAACTGATGAAGGAAAAAGACACCAGACTGAGATAAAATAATAAAAGCTGTTTCACACCAACAACTGATTTTTCTCTGAATAATTCACTCAGATATTTATAAAAACTGATTTTATGGGTTGTGGAACATTCGTGACGGGGAAAAAAATATTCAGACGGACCTCAATTTCAGCTGATTTCCACCTGCAGGAATAAATGTTTGACCAATGAAATCCTTTGTTCCAAGTGATGTCATACCTCCAGGTATAGCTCCAGGTAGCTCGCTGCTACCTTTTGGTTTCCAGGTTTTCACAGTCACAGTTTTATAACCAAATAAATAAATATATTGCGAATACTTTTGTGCTTCAGTAACATTTTGAATGTAGGACATTTACTTGTGGCAGAGTATTTTTACACTGTGGTAAAAGATGTGAGAACATCTTCCATCACTGTGCTCTAGTAAACTATTTAATCATAAACACGTTGGTTGTCACACCCACAAAGCATCATGGGAAATGGGACAGGTGGGTTGCGGACATCACCACAGACCCGTGACACACTGAGTACAGTCTAACCCGGTTTAGAGTCGCACCCCGAGCAGGGGACCGCCCCCCCCCCCCCCCCCCCCCCCCGCAGAGAGAGGGAACAGAGAGCCTCACTCGGCCCCACGGAGCCGCGAGCCACTTTCACCCCCGGCCCCGGGCCTTTCCGAGCCGAACTACAGCAGTGTGTGGACCGTTGGTGAGGACCAGCCAGCCCCCCCGCTGAGAAGTGTTAAAGTATTTTCGGTTTATTATGAAACTGTTCATGGCACACATGTAAAGAGGCGGATGGAGCAGCTTTCACAAACACAGACTGCCGCTTGCAACGACATTTATAAACTCCAACTGGTGATATAAAACTATATTAAAGCATCAAACGGGAGTGAAAAAGGACTTTTGTTTACTTGAGTGATGTTTTTAGGCGAAAAAGTTACCAGCGGAAACATCGTCGCTCCGCTTTGCAGCGATCCAGCCGGAAACCAGAACAGACGGCTCGTTTCTTCTTCTTTGGTAGTTTTGGCAGCGGCTCTCCTGGTTCACTGTGCTGTTGATGTTACAGCGCCAACACAACGGCGTAAGGAAAACATGCACTCCCCTTGATTGCATGTGAAATGGGTGTGCTCCGATAAATTCTATCCGGGGAGATGCACAGCTTTTCCCTTTTGGTTCCGTTTTATAGTTTTGTTACGGCGTGCTCAAAAAACCAAACATTTAAAAGCAAGATAATGCATTTCTTTTATTAAAGGGACTGTTTGTAACTTCTTACACGTATAAATCATTGCTGGTCGGTGTCCCGTGCGCGCTCGCGTGTGGCTACGCTGTTCAGACTCCGACTCCAACACAAACTACACGGAAGCACCAAAACTGCAAAGTTACATCTAGTGAAGCCCGTCTTGTAAACAGTGTTAACTCTTCCTGCTTCCTGACTTTCGTTGACATTGCGGCCACAAGTGTCGCTGTTACAACCAATTTCTGATTCTTACAAACAGTCCATTTAAATGAAAGTAACATTAATTCATTTTTAAGACCTGCCAAAATTGAATTTAAGACATTTCATGAGATTTTAAGACATTTTAAGGCCTTAAATTCAGATTATTGGATTTAAGACTTTTTAAGATCCCGCGGGAACCTGTTGATGTATCGTGAAGCTAACGTTAACGGTTTTTGATCATTTGACCCGGTGAGCATAGTCGTCATTCCTGCATCGCTTCTTCACATCCAACTGGTGAGAAACAGCTTTAAAGGGGACATATCATTAAAACTCACTCTCTCAGTGCTTGTGCTCATCTGGGTATCTGGAGTGTCGACCAACCCACAAACTGTGAAATAAGACAAGCAGTCAGTTTTTAGAGGGCTGTCTAGATCAGAAAACATGTGATTCAACCAGCCAATCAGATGTGGCCCCCCTTCCTATGTCACATACAGGCTCGTTAGAATATACCGCCCACAGCTGGAGGACTACCTTTGTAAAGGTGAACCATATTTATCTCTCTAGACCAATCAGAGCAGACTGGGCTTCTTAAAGAGACAGGAGCTGAAACGGAGCGTTTCAGACAGAGGGTGAATACAGGTATATTCAGACAGACAGGAGGAGAATAATAATGTGTTTTTAGATTATTAAAGCATGTAAACATGTTCTAGTAGAAACCCAGAATACAAGTATGAACCTGGAAGTGAGCAGGATATGTCCCCTTTAAGCCTCTCAAAGTTCTGTTTTGTTATTTCAGATCTTGAAGTGTGTAAAACACGAGGAGTCGATGAGTTGGTCAAACTCCATCAGGAGATGTGATGTTTTCATAGTTCACTGTATCATCATCTGCATCATAACGCACCTGTGGAAAACAACACGACACCATCAGACCCACACTTCCTGTGATCTGTAGGCGTCCACTGCTCCACATTTAGCACAAGGAAATAAGAAATAGATTAAAGACAGCCGGTTCACTGCATTACATCCATTCAGGAGACTCTTTAGGTTCAATTAGTGAAGTCAAACTCAATAAGTAACAGCAGCTCTCCTCAATGAACAGCTACACAAGCACATCACTAGTTCTTCTCTCTGCTTTAACAAGTCAATGTGAGATGGAGGTGGTAGTGAGGGGCGTTGAGGTGCAGTCTGAAAAGGTGGCTTTCAGTCTGCAGCCAGGCTGACTTCAGTGGGGAGTTTATTCCACCACTGTAGGACCAGAACTGAGATCAGTTCAAGGTCCTCCATGTGACGGGCGGACAGTCGTCCAGAGGCTCAACACTTCAATGAACCAAACCCTCACTTGGTTCCAGCACCCAAAAGCCTCCCAAACTCCCCACATTTCCTCCCCACATTACTGCTGGTGTTTAGAAAGTGAACAGAGTTCCCAGTTGACCCTGAACGCACCATTAGTTCCTGTCTGATCTGACCTTTATCTGACTGGCTGCTGGACAGTTTGAACTAGATGTTATTCTGTACGTTCTCCAGAGTAACGTGGACGTTAACTCCTGAACTAAAACTAAACTCTCCGCACTGCTCGGAGCCACTCGAGGTTAAGTGAGAACATCCTGTATGATGGGATGTCATTTAGGTGAAGCAGCCCTTTAATGTGGAACTCATCATGTTCACTTGTTATTGTTGATTCACATCTATGGTCTCTTTGGAGGCTGGAGGTTGTGTTGCTGCTGTGATCATATTGTCATGTTTAACTGGTATTAGCATCCACTTCACTTGTCCTGTTTATTTGTCTCTTCTTCTGTCTATATGTTGATAATGGAGAGTGTGTAAAGGACCAACTGTTGTAAAAACTCACAGTGATTTCATCCGTCTGTGTTTTCTTCTCTGAAGACACAAGAGAAAGACTCAACTTTAGTTTACACACAATAAAAATGGTTTATTAAAACTTTCATCTGTGAATGTTCTCACTTTTAATTCTTCTCCACACGTTGATCAGCACAACAGTTATTATGAGTGCTGCTAAACCCGGAGACACAATGATGAACCTCCACCAGGCTGGAGAGAGAGAGAGGGGGGGGGGGGGAGAGAGAGAGGGGGGGGGGAGAGAGAGGGGGGGGGGGGAGAGAGGGGGGAGGAGAGAGAGGCTGGGGGGGGAGAGAGAGGGGGGGGGGGGGAGAGAGAGAGGGGGAGAGGGGGGGAGAGAGAGGGGGGGGGGGGAGAGAGGGGGGGAGAGAGAGAGAGAGAGAGAGAGACAGAGAGAGAGAGGGAGAGAGAGAGAGAGAGAGACAGAGAGGGAGAGAGAGAGAGGGGGGGAGAGAGGGGGGGGAGAGAGAGGGGGGGAGGGGGGGAGAGAGAGAGAGAGAGAGAGAGAGACAATGTAGCACATATGAAGAAATTAGGAAAAAGTTCTTTACAAAAATTAAATGTAAACTCAAAAATTTTGATTCCCTCTCTGACCAAACTAAAATGCAACATCTACTTGGAGAAAATAGTGTGATCAGCAGAGAAGCTGCAGGATATGTCAGAGCATGTTACAGCCTGAGAGACAACCACAACAACACATAACACTCTGCCTTTTATTCACTCCTCTACTTCATGGTTGTTGTTTTGTTGTGGTTTTTTTTATTAATTTATTTATGTATTTTTTATTTATATATATTTTTTAACATTTATCATTTGATATTTTCGACCATTTTCATGTTCTTTTTAAATATCTATATATTGTAATTTGCTTAAAGTGGCAGTAGGCAACAATTTTTTGGTATAATTTGGCAAAAATTCCATAATAATCTTTCAGCATATTGTAATTAAAGTGTTCTGAGAGAAAACTAGACTTCTGCTCCTCCTCATGTCTCTGTTTTCAGGCTTTAGAAACATCTAGCCCGTGATAGCAGAGGTCACAGAGGTCAGAGGTCAGAGGTCATTTCAGAGAGAGAGAGCGTTCCTATTGGCTGTGCTCCGGTCATGTGACCAGAACTTGGCTTCCTCAACAGATTTTACAATGGCAGCCGCGTCACAAACTTTCTCATTTTACAGCTAAACAGTAACTACAAGATGATTCTGAGAACATCTGAGGAGAGAAATAGTCATTACAGTAACAGAATATTGATTCATATCTGATCAGCGCTGCCTAGTTTGACCGTTTGGTCGGAGTTCAGAGTGATTGACAGCCGGCTCTCATAGACTGCAGCTGGGCAGCGGACCTTGTTTTCCTCCGGTAAGTGAAATCCTTCAGATGCCGTTAGGAGCACCGGAGGACACAGTAGGACACAGAGGAACAGGATTTAACTCAGGTTACCTGTTTCATGTACTACTGTCACCATATAGCGGCCTTTTTCTAAAAATAACTTTTTTAAATCATATTTGCGCCAATATCGCGTACTGCAGCATTAATGAATTGTATTTATGTATATATATACATTTTTGTTTTTATCTTCTTCTTTTTGTCTTATTATTGAATTGATGCATTGGCAATATTGTTCACCTGGCATTCATGTTAATAAAGCATATTGAATTGAATTGAATTGAATTGAATTGAATTGAATTGAATTGAATTATTGTAGATTATACACTTGATGTACATTTCATGACATCACAGAATCTAAATGTTTCACTACATCAATGTAAAACTGCAACGTTATTATTCCCTGAAAAACACATTTGATCATTTTGTGAGAGAAAAAGCAGCTTAAAGCAGATATTAGACAGGTCCATGTCTTTGACTTCAGATAAACACTTGTACTCCAGCATTCCACATGTGTGAATATTACAGCCTGTATGGAGGTGCAGTGTTCTGAGTGAATGTAACAGGGAGGGAGAATGTGACATCTAGTGGCTGAATGTTATCAATGTCATCAATAGCACCTTTAACTTCATCACTGTAATCATTAATTATTGTAATGTTTAAGAATATTGTTCTAACGAGACAGTTTGAAGACATGATGATGTAAATACTCACTGGTAACAACAGACAGATAAACCACAGCGTCTCGTTCTCCTGATCTGATCTGTGCGCAGGTGTAACGACCATCATCCTCCTCTGTGACCTTCTTTATAACCAGAGAACAGATCTCTGTGACACTCAGTCTGTCTGATTTATCTTTGGCCTCTTCAACAATCTGTCCATCTCTAACCAGATCTACTGGTCTGCTGGTATAACCACTGTAGATCCATGTAGTTCTGTCACAGTTATTCTGATCATCTATCACATTGTTACAGGACAAAGTGACTTCATCTCCAGCTCTGACAACGAGGAAGTCACTCTGTCCTGTTGCTGCTCCTGAGAAGATGAGGGAGAAATAAACGTCTGTTAGTGTGACGATTATTTCTTTATCTTTGGTTATCAAGAGTTCCTTAAACACACCATGTTGAACACATTAGTCTTAGTTAATAATATATAGATCATATATGTGTATTCTTACCTGTAAACTGAAGCAGCAGCATCAGAAATAAAGACGTTTGAATCCCTCTGAACTCATCCATGGTGATTCTCTGTCTCTGTGCTGCTTCTATCTCGTTCTGAAGCTCTGAACTGTTTCTGAAACAGAGCTTTAGTAGAGAGATGCTGCATCTACTTCCTGTCATTAGTATGTCACTTCCACATTAAGACCGTTTTAGATTCTCTCAGAATTTCTCGTCGACGTCCAAACAACCAAAACTCTGTTACAATTTTCACTTTTACATTTTTTAAATTTCCTCTCACTAAGTTTCTGCGTTCATTGATCCGATCTGATGCTGCAGCAAACAAACTGTTAAGACTCATGTTGAGTCTCAAGTTCACACTGTGTCAACTCCCATGATGCACTTGTGATGCTGACGTGTTTCACCTCCTGAAGAGAAGAAGAAGAAGAAGAAGAAGAAGGAGAAGAAGAAGGAGAAGAAGAAGAAGAAGACGACAGAGGGAGTTGACCGTGTGAAGATTGTTAGTTCAGATAAATGTTGAGCAGTGATGTTTCCTTTAGATGGTGTTTCTTAGAAAACAGACAGACTCACGGTCAATGGTGGAAGAAGTACTCACATATTATACTGAAGTAAACGTACTAATACTACAGTGTAGAAGTACTCTGTTACAAGTAAAAGTCAAATTCTTACTTGAGTAAAAGTACAAAAGTATTAGCATCAAAATATACTTAAAGTAAAAGTACTTGTTGGACAGAATTGTCCCTTTCAGAGAGTTTATATTATTATAAATCATATTATTATTTATCTATTTGACAGGGACATGTCAGGTTATCACAGGAAAACAGGTTTGGACCCAAGTGCAGGTAAGGATGAGGAGATGGCAGCAGGCAGAGTTCAAATTATTTTAATAAAGGAAAAAAGCTTACAGAGGCTGATCCAGGCAGGTAGGTAACTATAAACTAATCCACAAAGTAAAGTGACTAAAGGTTGTCTAGGAAAATAAAACAGTGGAAAAACAGACTCTCTCTGGTGTAACACCACACACAGGGAGCGACGACGAACTGACAAAGAAACAGAGGAAACACTGAGACTAAATCCACCAGGTGAGCAGGGTGACTGAACACAGGTGGAACACATCAGGGCCGGGCAGACAATCACAAAAGGCGGGAAACTGTCAGGGAGAGTGGAGCAGGTGGACCCAAATGCAGGAGATCACAACAGGATCAGAACACAGGAACTTGGAGAGAATAACTTTAATTCAATCTCCAATGCAGGCAGAACAGAAACTCTCTCGACAAAATCAAGGATCCAACAAAGACTGAACAGAAAACCAGGACTTAAATACAAACTGATGTGAGGAGAGGATGAAGTGCAGGTGGAGAGATGGGCGGAGAAGCTCAGCTGAGGGAAATGAGGTGATTAGGCTGAGGAATGGGCAGGGAGCTGATTGGCAGGGGAAAAACACTGGGAACAAGAAAGGAGTTGATTGGTTGGGAAGGACTAACGAGTCTGATTCAGAGCAGGTGTGTAGATGGGCACAGGAGGGAAAGCCAGTACAGGAACACAGGAGGGAAAACAGAGTACAGAAAACCCACAACACAGAAAACAACTCAGTCCGGTCTACAAGAAGTCTGAAGGCATCTGGATACAGTGCCATACCGTGACAGAAACAAACAAAGGCAGGAAGTAAAACCAGACAAGACACAAGAGGAGTGCATTTTCAAAATAAAACAGGAAATAAACTACAACAAAAAGCCAGGACCATGACAGGACAATACATGTAGGCATTGTTCCATTTAATTAAAGTTCCACCGATGTGATGTCTATAGGACTTCTAGCCGTAGCTAATGAGCAGACCTTGTGCCTTTAAGAAAAAAATAAAAATACATAATACCACATCATACATAAATATTACAACATCGTACATTACAATCAATTTACAAATGTATGCACGGAGTAGTCCGTGTTCTTGTCTTACATCTTTAACTCTTTCACAGTGTGTTTTCACTTCATCACAGTTAATTAGAACATTCTTGGTCTCCTAAGCGTATGTCTTATTCAGCGTTCAGTTGTACGGAGAACAGCGACCTGTCAATCACAAGGTAGCCCCGCCCTAAAGCATCCCCTGCTTTATGGTCTATCTGACTCTAAGTGGGACCATAATTTACTAAATGAACATCATGCTGTATTGAAGAAGACTTTAAACTAGTGATTGAGACCATAAACTCATGTTTACAATGTTTACTGAGGTAATAAATCAAGAGAGAAGTAGACTCATTTTCTCACAGACTTCTATAGAACCAGAGGAGTCGCCCCCTGCTGGCTGGTAGACAGGATGAAGGTTTAAGGCTCTTCATCATTGACTTCACCTCTCACACCTGGAGGTTGACCTCTGGTCACAGTAGGTGGTCATGTGCATCCAAACCTTCTAAAAGTAGCACGAGTTACTGTGGTGGAAAATACATGTACTGAAGTACTGTACTTAAGTACAATTTTGTGGTGCGAGTGCTTTACTTGAGTATTTGTCACTCAAAAGAGAAAACTTTATATTTATTTATAATCATTGTTGGAGGCTCAAAGAAGTAAAAAGATACAAAAAGTTCACAAATACAAGCAAAGATAGGAGAATAGTGCAAAAACTGAAAACACATTTGTGGATCAGAACTTATTTTTTTCTTGTTTCCAACCATATTAATAACATTTCTCTTCATATTTATGTGGTGAGTGTTTGGAGGTGCCGGCCCTCTAGCTCAGCATCCACTGAATATAAAGTAGTTAAAAGTAGCTCCACCTCCACAATGAAATACTACTGATGTGTTGATGCATCACAGCACTTTTACTTTGGTCTACATTTTACTGACAATACTTCTGTACTTTTACTGAAGTAGGATGTTGAATGCATGACTTTTCCTTGTAATGGAATGGAGGGACCCACCAGTCAAGATGGTGGCAAACACATGAACTACGCTTCCCAGGATCCTTGAGTCACCCATTGAGTAACTCCACCCATGGACTCAGTAACCATTCTATTGGCTACTGTAGCATGGTGACTCATTCTCAAGTACTTGTGAAATTCAGGTGGGATAAAAAGAAAGGTCCCCCTTTTGTTCTCTCTCTTTCTGCTGCCCCTTCAACCCCTGTTGACCTCCAAGAAAGGTCAGCTGCTCTCCTCACCCAGCTCCCCTACAGACAGAAGCTGCAGAACCAGCTCTGCTCTGGATGTCTTGTTAGCAAACAGACATAGAAACACAAGGAACTTCTAAGGCAGACGACGCAGTGCCTGCCTTTTTACCAACTAACTTCAAGCAACAAGGAAGTTAGTACCAAGCTACCAAGCTGCAGAAACAGGACTGGACCAGTTTCCCTCCAAACTGCACAACTGGATCTCTTTGACACTGGAACCACAGCTTTCTCCAGTCTGCTTTCTCCAACTCCTCTACTTGGAATTGCAACCTTTTCATCCAAAGATTGGAAACGTACTGGGCTCACTTTAGCATTAGCAATTGCACACGGCTGAGCAAGACTGTTCAACTTAACTTCTGTGAATGTACCTGTATTGATATGTTTAATGTTATTCATTGAGTTTTACTGTTGTGATATTATTTGTAGTAAGGATATTTGGTTAGCTGGCTTCGCCACATCTGATGTGCTTGGTTAATGCTTCACATAGACAAAGGGTTTTGCATGCATACTAACCCTCTTTTCTAACCCACTGCATTATCTGACACACATTAAGATCACTAATATAAACTGTGAAATGGTTTAAACACAAACATACACATTCATAGAATCTCAACCCCCACATCGACACCCTCTTTGTCCTCCCTGAGCCCATGTGCTCCGAAGAACAAAAAGACCATGTGGTGACACCCTGGCGGCCATCTTTGATCCAGCCATCTTTGTAGTTTTACAGTGCTCGCCATATTGTTTGTCTCTCTCTCTCCCTAGCTGCATCTCATTTCCCGATTTTTTGCCTCCTCGTCTCCTCGCTCCTCGATCCTCCGGCTGTGACCCGGAAATCGATCTCAGCGCTCCATCTTAAAGGACGTCCCAATTCCTATAATGCGTCTGGAGGAGCGAGGATCGAGGATCGAGGAGGCTTGCCGGAGGAGCCATGAGCGAGGATACACCAGTGTATCCTCCAGTGTATCCTCCACGGAAGTTTTTTACCGACCGACCACGCCCCCCTTATTCGATATCAGTTATTGATTGGACGCTGCGCCGATCGGACGGATCTGATATACGTCAACATCACTGGAGTTTTATACCAGAGTGAAGACAGATCACAGATTATAAGTTTTATAGTTTAGTTGTCTTCTGATTCACCATCTAGTTCAAATCAGTGTTAATTGTAGGTGTGAACAACAAACGGACCATGTTGATGGTAAAGTGTTCCAGCAGCAGAAGGACCTGCAGTATCTCGCTTCACGCACGCAGGTGAAGGAGTCTGTCACTGAAAGAGCTTTATAACACCTGACAACCAACGGACCTCAAACAACTTTCTTCATTTATTAGAAAGAGTTTTCTTCTCATGATCTGTTATTTCCCCCATTAACTTTTATTAAGGATACAGTTAAAGTCAGAGAGAGAAGGAGGGTCTGTATTTTACACCTTTGACATCATTTATCATCATTTCCATTCAGTCACATGTGAGGCTGATTATTCCTGAGCGTCGGGTTTGATAGGAGTCTTTATTAGTATTAGTACAGTACGCCAGCAGCAGCAGCACATCATCAGCAGCAGCAGCAGCACAGCAGCAGCAGCAGCACATCAGCAGCAGCGAAAATGCAGAGACTTTATATGCTGATCGCTCGAATAGCACTGGTGTTATTACGAACTTGCTCTTTTACACTGAGCACACCACTGCATGGCACACAGCCATATCAAAGCACTACAGCTTCACCACAAGGAGAGGAATCTGTAAGGGGAGGCAAATCCAGATATATGAGGATGAAGACAAGGACCAAGAGAGAAAGCTGCTGACTGTGAACCTTTACCAGAATGTTCAGTAATGGCGCAGGGTAATGAAACCACCCTGGGCTCATTTACACAGGACTTCCTCATTCTGACAAAAGTGGCGGAATCGAAAAAGAATAAGAGCAGCACTCCGAGCTCCCCCGTTACCACAGGCAGCCCAACAGCAGAAACCCAGGCCCACAACACAAAACATGATGAGGAAAGAAAAGCACAGCTGAAAGAAGAGATGGCAAGGGAACTGTCAGCCATCGTGGTGGAGCTCATTTGTGTACGTTTTTAGATAAACATCATTTGTTACAGTTTGGATTTGCATTCATCACGCTACTTTATTTATTTATTATTTATATCCTAGTGGAAACCAGGAGAACAGCATGTATCTGCCCCGTAGAGACAACAGGAGAAAATGACTCACTGTGGTGGGAAACAGTAAAAACTACAGTGATGAAGTCAGGGCTCTAGACTGAGAGCCTGATGTAACAGAAGGTATGATTTGTAGCTGGTCGTGGGATCAAACATTGTGGTTTTAATGGGTTCGATGGGGACATTTTTGTCTGTATTTTGGCTACATAGTTTATTGTAGACTATTGTAGGAAGATTGGACTTCAATATGCCATATGCATTAACACAGCCAAAGTGATCAAACATTTAAAGAGCCAAAAAATGTCTGTAGTGATGCACAAGTGTGTTTAAGGCGTCAGCGTTCACAGCTCCGTACACCAGTCTGCTCTCAGAAGTCACATATCAGAGTTCTGTGATCCAACTCACTCTTTAACCGGGCCTACCTGAAGCTGCTTGATAAGCAGAGTGGGTCACAGATACATACGCTATAATACAACATATGTTTCACATTACCTTCTGTTTGCATTTGCAGCCCCACGTTCAAATAATTCATTACAATTTCACGTGCACAAGTTACACACTGATCATTGAATTTATGGCAAAAATATTGAAGATAAATATATTGTTACAACATTAACAGAGAGTTTAAGTGAATAGATTGATATCCATGTTTTGGAAAACTGAACACAGAAGACTGTATGTGGAAAAAATATGTTTAATACTGTAAGATTTAAATATATTGACAATATAGAGCAAATACAGTGAAGTCAGCAGAACAAAGTACAGAGATCTGGTAAAGATAGAAAATATAATGAAAAAGAGTTAGAGGCATATTGAGCTGAGTGTTACTGCTGAGCACACTGGTTCTCCATACTGCTGTGAGACTGACATGGATCATCTCCACTGTTCTCTGTTTTCTTCTTCTCTCCTCTCTCTTGTTCTGCTGCTGGTTCTCCTCTATCTCCTCCTGACAGTCAGTCACCGGAGAGCTGAGGGCAAATCACAAATATACAATAATAAATCACCATTCATTGTAAACCCGATAGTCATTTGTCTCTTCTTACTTGTAGTCTAGATCTACAGACTCGTCCACGCAGACATACTGACCGGGGGTTGGGAATCACCACGGGCTCATCTCCACTGATCTTCACACATTTGGCAGGCCGGGGCTCAGGCTCTGAACCACAACACACAAAGGGAATGTTTAAACGGTGACACCACATCACGTAACAGGAGTACTACAAGATGTAATGTGTAAGATGTGGCCACTATTTTAGTGTAAAACATTAAGTAATTAACTATTAAATCATCAGAATGTGAAGAGGTTACAGTTTTCCTAGTGGCCAAACGGCGTTACTACAACCTCCGTGTTGGTACGGGATGCCATCGGGCCCAAAAAAAGACTTTTCCCAAACTTACATTGGGAAAGAGACGTCTGTAACTCAGAGGATCATTTATTTTTGAGGTGAATCAACTCCCCAGTATGAACACTCTAATAGTCCTTATTTAAATCATCAGGTCCTAAAAGCTTTAAAACGCACTAACAGCTGAATCCAGAGTTATTTCCCTTCTTCCGTTCATGTGAATGAGACCCAGACCGAGGCTGGAGAAAGGGATGGGAGGAGGAGTTAAAGGAGAGAGGGATGGGAGGAGGAGTTAAAGGAGAGAGGGGTGGGAGGAGGAGTTAAAGGAGAGAGGGATGGGAGGAGGAGTTAAAGGAGAGAGGGATGGGAGGAGGAGTTAAAGGAGAGAGGGATGGGAGGGAGTTAAAGGAGAGAGGGATGGGAGGAGGAGTTAAAGGGGAAGGGATGGAGGGGGATTAAAGGGGAGAGGGAGGGGGGGAGGAGTTAAAGGGGAAGGGATGGGAGGAGGAGTTAAAGGACAGAGGGATGGGAGGAGGGTTAAAGGAGAGAGGGATGGGAGGGGGAGTTAAAGGAGAGAGGGATGGGAGGAGGAGATAAAGGAGAGAGGGATGGGAGGAGGAGTTAAAGGAGAGAGGGATGGGAGGAGGAGTTAAAGGAGAGAGGGATGGGAGGAGGATTAAAGGAGAGAGGGATGGGGGGGGAGTTTAAAGGAGAGGGAGGGGGAGGAGTTAAAGGAGAGAGGGATGGGGGGGGAGATAAAAGGGGGAGGGATGGGGAGGAGTTTAAAAGGGGAGAGGGATGGGAGGAGGAGTTTAAAGGGGAGGGATGAGAGGAGGATTAAAGGAGAGGGGAGGGGGGAGGTTAAAAGAGAGGGAGGGAGGAGGAGTTAAAGGAGAGAGGGGGGGAGGAGGAGTTAAAGGAAGAGGGATGGGAGGAGGGGTTAAAGGAGGAGGGAGGGGGGAAGATAAAAGGGGAGAGGGGGGAGGAGGAGTTAAAAGGGGAGAGGGATGGAGGGGGGTTAAAGGAGAGAGGAGAGAGGAGGGAAAGGAGAGAGGGGTGGGGGGAGGAGATAAAGGAGAGAGGGATGGGGGGAGGGGTTAAAGGAGAGAGGGATGGAGGAGGAGTTAAAGGGGAGAGGGATGGGAGGAGGGAAAGAGAGAGGGGTGGGGGGAGGAGTTAAAGAAGAGAGGGATGGGAGGAGGAGTTAAAGGAGAGGGATGAGAGGAGGGTTAAAGGAGAGAGGGGTGGGAGGAGGGGATAAAGGAGAGAGGGATGGGAGGAGGAGTTAAAGGAGAGAGGGAGGGGAGGGTTTAAAAGGGGAAAAGGGGTGAGAGGAGGGGTTAAAGGAGAGAGGGGTGGGGGGGGAGATAAAGGAAGAGGGGTGGGGGGAGGAGTTAAAGGAGAGAGGGATGGGAGGAGGAGTTAAAGGAAGAGGGGGGGAGGAAGTTAAAGGGAGAGGGTGGGGGGGAGAAAAGAGAGGGATGGGGGAGGAGTTTAAAGGGAGAGGGATGGGAGGAGGTTAAAGGAGAGAGGGATGGGGGGAGGAGTTAAAGGAAGAGGGTGGGGGGAGGGGTTAAAGGGGGAGGGATGGGAGGAGTTAAAGGAGAGGGATGGGGGGAGGAGTTAAAAGAGAGGGATGGAGGAGGGGTTAAAGGAGAGAGGGATGGGAGGAGGGTTAAAGGGAGAGGGGGGGAGGAGATTAAAGGGGAGGGGAGGGGAGGGGAAAGGAGAGAGGGGGGGAGGAGGGGAAAGGGGAGAAGGGAGGGAGGAGGAGAAAAGGGGAGAGGGATGGGAGGGGGAGTTAAAGGAGAGAGGGGTGGGAGGAGGATTAAAGGGGAGAGGGATGGAGGAGGAGTTTAAAAGGGGAAAAGGGGTGGGGGGAGGAGTTAAAAGGGGAGAGGGATGGGAGGAGGAGTTAAAGGGGAGAGGGGTGGGGAGGAGTAAAGGAGAGAGGGATGGGGGGGAGTTAAAGGAGAGAGGGATGGGAGGAGGAGTTTAAAAGGGGAGAGGGATGGGAGGAGGAGTTAAAGGAGAGAGGGATGGGAGGAGTTAAAGGAGAGAGGGATGGGGGGAGGAGTTAAAGGAGGAGGGATGGGGGAGGAGTTTAAAAGGGGGAGGGATGGGAGGAGTTAAAGGAGAGAGGGATTGGAGGAGGAGTTAAAGGAGAGAGGGATGGGAGGAGGAGTTAAAGGAGAGAGGGGTTTGGGGGAGGGGTTAAAGGAGAGAGGGATGGGGGGAGGAGTTAAAGGAGCGAGGGATGGGAGGAGGAGTTAAAGGAGAGAGGGGTGGGGGGAGGATTAAAGGAGAAGGGGGGGAGGGGGATTAAAGGGGAGAGGGATGGGAGGAGGAGTTAAAGGAGAGAGGGATGGGAGGGGGAGTTAAAGGAGGAGGGATGGGAGGAGGAGTTAAAAGGGGAGAGGGATGGGGGGAGGAAATTTAAAGGGGAAAGGGGGGGAGGAGGAGTTAAAGGAAGAGGGGGGGAGGAGGAGTTAAAGGAGAGAGGGATGGGGGGAGGAGTTAAAGGGGAGAGGGATGGGAGGGGGAGTTAAAGGAGAAGGGATTGGAGGAGGAGTTAAAGAAGAGGGATGGGAGGGGGAGTTAAAGGAGAGAGGGAGGGAGGAGGAGTTAAAGGAGAGAGGGAGGGAGGAGGGGTTAAAAGGAGAGGAGGGATGGAGGAGGTTAAAGGGGAGAGGGATTGGAGGAGGAGTTAAAGGAGAGAGGGGTGGGAGGAGGAGTAAAGGAGAGGGGGATGGGAGGAGGATTAAAGGGGAGAGGGATGGGGGGAGGAGTTAAAGGAGAGGGGGGGAGGGAGGGGAGGTTAAAGGAAAGGGATGGGGGGAGGGGTTAAAGGGGAGAGGGATGGGAGGAGGAGTTAAAGGAGAAGGGGGGGTGGGGGGAGGAGTTAAAGGAGAGAGGGATGGGGGGAGGATTAAAGGAGAGAGGGGTGGGGGGAGGAAATTTAAAAGGGGAAAGGGGTGGGGGGAGGAGTTAAAGGGAGAGGGATGGGAAGGAGTTTAAAAGGGGAGAGGGATGGGAGGGGGATTAAAAAAGAGAGGGATGGGGGGAGGAGTTAAAGGAGAAGGGATGGGAGGAGGATTAAAAGGGGAGAGGGATGGAGGAGGAGTTTAAAAGGGGAGAGGGATGGGAGGAGGAGTTAAAGGAAGAGGGAGGGGGGAGGAGTTAAGGGGGAGAGGGGTGGGGGGAGGAGTTTAAAAGGGGAGAGGGATGGGAGGGGGAGAAAGGAGAGAGGGGGAGGGGGAGTAAAGGAGAGAGGGGTGGGAGGAGGAGTTAAAGGAGAGAGGGTGGGAGGAGGGTTAAAGGGGAAAGGGGTGGAGGAGGAGTAAAGGGAGAGGGATGGGAGGGGGAGTTAAAGGAGAAGGGGGGAGGGGGAGTTAAAAGGGAAGGGATGGGAGGAGGAGTTAAAGGAAAGGGGTGGGGGGGGAGTTAAGGGGGAGAGGGGTGGGGGGGAGTTAAAAGGGGAGGGAAAAGGGGGGAGGGTTAAAGGAAGAGGGGTGGGGGGAGGAGTTAAGGAGAGAGGGATGGAGGAGGAGTTAAAAGGGGAAAAGGGATGGGAGGAGGAGTTAAAGGAGGGGGGGGGGAAGGGGGGGAGGAGTTAAAGGGGAGAGGATGGAGGGGAGTTAAAAGGGGAAGGGTGGAGAGGAGTTAAAAGGGGAGAGGGATGGGGGGAGGGGTTAAGGGGGAGAGGGATGGGGGGAGGGTTAAAGGAGAGAGGGGTGGGAGGAGGGGTTAAAAGGGGGAGAGGGATGGGGGGGAGTTAAAGGGGGAAAAGATGGGGGAGGATTAAAGGAAGAATGGGGGGAGGGGTTAAAAGGGGAGAGGGATGGGAGGGGGAGTTAAAGGGGGAAGGGGGTGGGGGGAGGAGTTAAAGGAGAGAGGGATGGGGGGAGGAGTTAAAGGAAGAGGGATTTGGGGAGGATTAAAGGGAGAGGATGGGGGGGAGGAGTTAAAGGAGAGAGGGTGGAGGAGGAGTTAAAGGGAGAGGGATGGGGGGAGGAGTTTAAAAAAGAGGGGGTGGGAGGAGGAGTTAAAGGGGAGAGGGATGGGGGGAGGAGTTAAAGGAAGGGGGGATGGGGGGAGGATTAAAGGAGAGAGGATGGGGGAGGAGTTAAAGGGAGAGGGATGGGAGGAGGAGTTAAAGGGGAGAGGGATGGGGGGAGGAGTTAAAAGGGGAGAGGGGTGGGAGGAGGAGTTAAAGGGGGAGAGGGGTGGGAGGAGGAGTTAAAGGGGAGAGGGTGGGAGGAGGATTAAAGGAAGGGTTTGGGGAGGGTTAAAGGAGAGAGAGATGGAGGAGGAGTTAAAGGGGAGAGGGGTGGGGGGAGGAGTTAAAGGAGAAGGGATGGGAGGAGGAGTTAAGGAGAGAGGGATGGGGGGGGATTTAAAAGGGGAGAGGGGTGGGAGGAGGGGTTAAAGGAGAGAGGGATGGGGGGAGGGGTTAAAGAGAGAGGATGGGAGGAGGAGTTAAAAGGGGAAAAGGGAGGGAGGGGAGTTAAAGGAGAGAGGGATGGGAGGAGGAGTTAAAAAGAGGGATGGGAGGAATTAAAAAAGGGGTGGGGGGAGAGTTAAAGGAAGGGGAAAGGGAAAGTTGGGGAGGGATGGGAGGAGGAGTTAAAAAGGTGGCAATAGTTCAAGGCGGCTCCTGCAGTTTTTTAAAACAGGAAGGGGAAATAACTTGGTTTGTGTTAGGGTTTTAAATTTAAATAAGGTTTGTTTTTCAACTGGGGAGTTGTTCACCTAAAAAAAAAATGTCCCTAGTTTAAGGTCTTTTCCCAATGGAAATCTAGGGGAAAAGTCTTTTTTCCCGAGGCTCGGGGACGGACACCGAATTGTTGCCGTTTGGCCCCAGAAAGTTGGGGTCAATACGGCCCTTCCGGGGGCTCAAAACCTTGCTGAAGGTTTGTCAAACCTTTAGCAAAAGGGTTTTTGCAAACCTTGCAAAGGTTTGTCAAACCTTTGCTAAAGGTTTGTCAAACCTTCTAAATTTGTGCAAACCTTGCAAAAGGTTTGTCAAACCACTAAATTTTTCTAAAGGGTTTCACTCTAAAATTCACAGGCTAACTGAAGGTCCTTTCCCAGAACCTCCTGTCCGTCTGAACACACTTCATCTTTCAACTTATCCCCCAATACGGGAAACCCCTTACTAGCCCCCTTAAGAAATTTTGGGTCTCTTTTACATTTTGTACATATTACGGCAACAAGTTTCCCCTTTAATTTTTCAAGATACATTCCAGGGGGGCTTTCTTTTTTTTCTGGTAATTCTTTTTTGTTAAAAAACTTAATGTTACTCTACAGGAATAAATGACCATGCCCTCTTAATTTCTATCCATAACAAACCCTCAACTTTTTTCAAACTTCTTTCCCTGGTTTTTCCTTAAAGGCTCACTTCTTACCGGGGTAGTAATGAACTTACCTGAAGGCCAATCTCCGACAGGGTTTTTCCAGATAAAATAATAAAAAAAACCTTAGGAAACAACTCTTAATCGTTGGGTTTTAACAAATAAAGGTTTAGCTAACCACTGAAAAAAACAGTTTTAAATGAAAATGCAAAGGCGATTATTTATTGGGGTGTTTCCCTTTAATTTTAATTTTTTTTTATTTTTTTACTTGCTTTGATTTTCACCCGAGGAAAGGGGTGAAGGGAATTTTTTTATCACGCCCTTTTTTTAATAATGTATTTAAAATGTAAAGTATTCGAATAATTATTTCTTATTGCTATTTTCCCCCTTTATCCACTTTTGATGTTCCCTTTAAATTAATAACTGTTAATTTTTCCCTGGGGGTTTTTTTTTTCCCCTTCCCTTCTATTTAGATTCCCGGGTTTTTTATTATAAGGTTTTTAACTTTTGTATTTTCTTTAGTTTGCTCTTCTTTTTTAAAATGTGGTTGCTTCTTCTCTAATAACTTTCCATGTCTTATTGATAATTGGAAAACCCCCTTTATGTGAATAACCGATAAAAACCCCAGTTGATTACAGGTAACCACCTTTAGGACAGTTTTCTGGACCGTTTGTTTAAATTTTAACCAGAAACAAAATACCCGGGATTTAACTCGCTTTGTTCCCGGTAAGACACCGGAGTTGAGCAACGTGCAAATCAGGGTTTGGTGGAGGACCTTTTTTTTACTTGTGTTTAGTTTTATGGAGTCATTTACTTGCACCCGAGTCTTTTAAGCAGGGAAAAAGAAATAACGAAAGTAAGAGGCAACCGGTGTGTTTGATATTGTTTAGTTATCAACATTTGATTCACTAATTAGTAGGGCTAAAATTGGATGTCTTTATTATTCTGAAGTTTTGAAGTACTTCCCAAAATTTAGTTTTTGTTTTGTAAATCCCTTGGATCATTTTTTTTTTTTTTCCCCCTGCTTTTAAGCAGGTCTAAACTTTACTTTTAGGGGTTTTTCTGTAATTAAACTTGTTTTATGTAAAGTGCCCCCCCCGTTGGAAATTCGCATTTTTTGGTTTGCTTGCCGGCCCTGGGGCGGTGTGTTTTCTGTTGATCGAAGGGGTTTTTTCCCCTGTGTTTAATTTT
>CAKAOJ020001824.1:0-26747 GCA_916701645.2 Sebastolobus alascanus
TTTTAGGGGGCGGGGTTAACCTTCACCAACTAATCAGGCACTCTCTGCTGAGTGATATGACACCTCTCACAAGAGCCTACGACAAACGCTTCATTAGTTAGTGAAGGGGGCGGGGCTTGTGTTTAGGGGGCGGGGTTAACCTTCACCAACTAATCAGGCACTCTCTGCTGAGTGATATGACACATCTCGCAAGAGCCTACGACAAACGCTTCATTAGTTAGTCAAGGGGGCGGAGCTTATGTGTAGGGGGCGGGATTAACCTTCACCAACTTATCAGGAACTTTCTGCTGAGTGATATGACACCTCTCACAAGAGTCTACGACAAACGCTTCATTAGTTAGTCAAGGGGGCGGGGCTTATGTGTAGGGGGCGGGGTTAACCGTCACCAACTTATCAGGCACTCTCTGCTGAGTGATATGACACCTCCCACAAGACTCTACGACAATCGGTTCATGACTTATGAAAGTGGGCGGGGCTAACGTATTGGGGCGGGGCCATGAGTCAATATGGACATGTATATGTCTTCAGGACTGGACCCTCATCATGTCTGAGAAATTTGGGGCAGATCGGATTATGTACAGTGTAGTTACAACAACTTCCTGTTTCATGGCGAATGGCCCAAAATGGCCGCCACGCCACGGTCAGGTCGTTCAGTGAAAACTCACCATTTTGATAACTTTTCATCCTTAAGGTCTTAAGATGGTCCTGACCAAATTACAAGTCGATCCGATGAAGTCTGTCGGAGGAGTTCGTTAAAGTACACGGCCTATAAAACGCCAAAAACGGGCAAAAATGGGCGAAATTCGCACATTAAATTCAAGATGGCTGACTTCCTGTCAAGTTTTGGGCATACCTACCAGAGGCTTTTTTGTGCGTCTCCACATGATACATCTGTCTGCCAAATTTCATATTTGTAGGTAAAACCGGAGAACGGATATCAAGTTTTCCAATTTTCTAGGGGGCGCTAGAGAGCCATTTTGCAAAATCCGAATCTGAGACCCTTAAAATATCAAATTTTTCACCGCTTCTGATAAGTGTGCCAAGTTTAACAACTTTTCCAGCATGGCAAGGGCCTCAAAAAGGCGATTCATTTGAGAGAAAAAGAAAAAGAATAATAAGAAGAATTCCTTCAGTTTCAATAGGGCCTTCGCTGGCCCGACGTTGTCGGTGCTCGGGCCCTAATTAAAGCTGCAAGCAGCGATGAACGGGCCCGAGCACCTCTCCGCGCGTCGGGGGTACTGGCGGGACGCCAACTGACGCGGCCGGGCACAATGAAACCGGAAATCTGACGAGCACAACGACTTCAGCCACAAGACTCTACGACAAACGGTGTTATGAAAAGGGGCGGGGCTAATGTGTAGGGGGCGGGGTTAACCTTCACCAACTTATCAGGCACTCTCTGCTGAGTGATATGACACCTCTCACAAGAGCCTACGACAAACGCTTCATTAGTTAGTCAAGGGGGCGGGGCTTTTGTGTAGGGGGCGGGGTTAACCTTCACCAACTAATCAGGCACTCTCTGCTGAGTGATATGACACCTCTCACAAGAGCCTACGACAAACGCTTCATTAGTTAGTCAAGGGGGCGGGGCTTATGTGTAGGGGGCGGGGTTAACCTTCACCAACTAATCAGGCACTCTCTGCTGAGTGATATGACACCTCTCACAAGAGCCTACGACAAACGCTTCATTAGTTATACAAGGGGGCGGGGCTTATGTGTAGGGGGCGGGGTTAACCTTCATCAACTAATCAGGCACTCTCTGCTGAGTGATATGACACCTCTCACAAGAGCCTACGACAAACGCTTCATTAGTTAGTCAAGGGGGCGGAGCTTATGTGTAGGGGGCGGGATTAACCTTCACCAACTTATCAGGAACTTTCTGCTGAGTGATATGACACCTCTCACAAGAGTCTACGACAAACGCTTCATTAGTTAGTCAAGGGGGCGGGGCTTATGTGTAGGGGGCGGGGTTAACCTTCACCAACTTATCAGGCACTCTCTGCTGAGTGATATGACACCTCCCACAAGACTCTACGACAATCGGTTCACGACTTATGAAAGTGGGCGGGGCTAACGTATTGGGGCGGGGCCATGAGTCAATATGGACATGTATATGTCTTCAGGACTGGACCCTCATCATGTCTGAGAAATTTGGGGCAGATTGGATTATGTACAGTGTAGTAACAACAACTTCCTGTTACATGGCGAATGGCCCAAAATGGCCGCCACGCCACGGTCAGGTCGTTCAGTGAAAACTCACCATTTTGATAACTTTTCATCCTTAAGGTCTTAAGATGGTCCTGACCAAATTACAAGTCGATCCGATGAAGTCTGTCGGAGGAGTTCGTTAAAGTACACGGCCTATAAAACGCCAAAAATTGGCAAAAATGGGCGAAATTCGCACATTAAATTCAGGATGGCTGACTTCCTGTTGAATTTTGGGCATACCTACCAGAGGCTTTTTTGTGCGTCTCCACATGATACATCTGTCTGCCAAATTTCATACTTGTAGGTAAAACCGGAGAACCGATATCAAGTTTTCCAATTTTGTAGGGGGCGCTAGAGAGCCATTTTACAAACCCGAATCTGAGACCCTTAAAATATCAAATTTTTCACCGCGTCTGATAAGTGTGCCAAGTTTAACAACTTTTCCAGCATGGCAAGGGCCTCAAAAAGGCGATTCATTTGCCTGAAAAATAATAATAATAATAATAATTAAAGCTGCAAGCAGCGATGAACGGGCCCGAGCACCTCTCCGCGCGTCGGGGGTACTGGCGGGACGCCGACTGACGCGGCCGGGCACAAGGAAACCGGAACTCCAACGAGCTCAACGACGTCTGCCACAAGACTCTATAACAAACGGAGTTATGAAAGAGGGTGGGGCTAATGTGTAGGGGGCGGGGATCACCTTCAACAACTTAACAGGCACTGTCTGCTGAGTGATATGACACCTCTCACAAGAGTCTACGACAAACGCTTCATTAGTTAGTCAAGGGGGCGGGGCTTATGTGTAGGGGGCTGGGAGAACCTTCACCAATGAAACATGAACTCTCTGCTGAGTGATATGATACCACCCACGAGATTCTACGACAAACGGTTCATGAGTTATGAAAGGGGGCGTGGCTAACGTATTGGGGCGTGGCCATGAGTCAATATGGACATGTATATGTCTTCAGGACTGGACCCTCATCATGCCTGAGAAATTTGGGGCAGATCGGATTATGTACAGATTTGTTACAACAACTTCCTGTTTCATGGCGAATGGCCCAAAATGGCCGCCACGCCACGGTCAGGTCGTTCAGTGAAAACTCACCATTTGAATAACTTTTCATCACAAAGGTCTTCAGATTGTACTGACCAAATCGGAAGTTGATCGGGTTAAGTCTGTAGGAGGAGTTCGTTAAAGTACAAAGCCTGGAAATGGCCAAAAATATACGAAGAATTCAAACAAAAATCAAGATGGCCGACTTCCTGTTGGGTTTAGAGCATGGCACCAAGAGACTTTTTTTTAAGTCTACGGATGATACATGTGCCTACCAAATCTCAAACATCTAGGTCAAACGTACCGCGAGGGCTGCTTTGTTGAAGTTTTGTAGGGGGCGCTATTGAGCCCCCTTGCCACACACAAGCACAAAAACCATATCTATTAACATATTTTAGCACCGTTAATGAGTGTGCCAAGTTTCGTTTGTTTTAAAGCAATCCTAGCACCTCAAAAACAACTTCCTTATTGATGGCGAACAATACGTTGCCACGGCAACGGCATTTCACGAAAATTCAAAACCTTCGCTGTCTGGCATCATGAAGGTCTTACCATTGTTGTGAACAAATTTGAGGTGGATCTGGTTAACCTGATAAGAGTAGTACACCAAAATATCACGACAGTTATGTCCTGTTGCCAACAGGTGGCGCTATGAGTATGATTGAAAATTAGACTGTAGATGTCTTCAAGCCAGGACGCTCATCAAATGTTATTAATTTTGATAAGATCTGACCATCTGGAGTCGAGTTACAGCGGTTTGTTTGTTCATGGCGTCTCATCGAAATTCGCCATACCACCACGGCGCCGCCATTCGATGAAAACTCACAGTTTTCGAAAGGAAGCATCATCAAGGTCTTAAGGCTTTTCTCACCTAGTTTGAGATAGATGTGATTAATTTCTGAGGCAGAGGACATCAACGTGTACAACATGAGATTTCCTGTTACCAATAGGTGGCGCTATGACTAAAAGCCAAAATTTGCATGTGGATGTCATCAGGCCAGGACCCTTATCACACATGAGAAATTTAGAGCAGATTGGAAAATGTATGCCAAAGTTACAACAACTTCCTGTTTTTTGGCGAAAGGCGCTTTTTCGCCGCCACGCCACGGTCAGATCGTTCAGTGAAAACTCACAATTTGAATAACTTTTCATCTTTAAGGTCTTAAGATGGTCCTGACCAAATTTCAAGTCGATCTGATGTAATCTGCAGGAGGAGTTCGTTAAAGTACACGCCCTATAAAACGCAAAAATGGGCGAAAATCGCATATTAAATCCAATATGGCTGACTTCCTGTTGAATTTTGGGCATACCTCCAAGAGGCTTTTTTGTGCGTCTCCACATGATACATCTGTCTGCCAAATTTCATACTTGTAGGTGAAATCGGAGAACGGATATCAGTTTTTTCATTTTTCTAGGGGGCGCTAGCGAGCCATTTTGCAACAGCCGAGCCCGAGTCTCTTAAAATATTAAATTTTTCACCGCTTCTGATATGTGTGCCAAGTTTAACAACTTTTTGAGCATGGCAAAGGCCTCAAAAAGGCGATTCATTTGAGAGAAAAAGAAAAAGAATAATCCTTACAGTTTCAATAGGGTCCTCGGACCCGACTTCGTCGGTGCTCGGGCCCTAATAATAATAATTCCTTCAGTTTCAATAGGGCCTTCGCTGGCCCGACGTTGTCGGTGCTCGGGCCCTAATAATAATAATTAAAGCTGCAAGCAGCGATGAACGGGCCCGAGCACCTCTCCGCGCGTCAGGGGTACTGGCGGGACGCCGACTGATGCGGCCGGGCACAAGGAAACCGGAACTCTGACGAGCGCAACGACGTCTGTCACAAGATTCTACGACAAACGGAGTTTTGAAAGGGGGCGGGGCTTATGTGTAGGGGGCGGGGTTAATCTTCACCAACTTATCAGGCACTCTCTGCTGAGTGATATGACACCTCTCACAAGAGTATACGACAAACCGTTAATGAGTTATGAACGGGGGCGGGGCTTATGTGTTGGGGGCGGGGTTAACCTTCACCAACTTATCCGGCACACTCTGCTGAGTGATATGACACCTCTCACAAGGGTCTACGACAAACGGTTTATGAGTTAGGCAAGGGGGCGGGGCTTATGTGTAGGGGGCGGGGTTAACCTTCAACAACTAATCAGGCACTCTCTGCTGAGTGATATGACACCTCTCACAAGAGCCTACGACAAATGCTTCATTAGTTAGTCAAGGGGGCGGAGCTTATTTGTAAGGGGCGGGATTAACCTCCACCAACTTATAAGGAACTTTCTGCTGAGTGATATGACACCTCTCACAAGAGTCTACGACAAACACTTCATTAGTTAGTCAAGGGGGCGGGGCTTATGTGTAGGGGGCGGGGTTAACCTTCACCAACTTATCAGGCACTCTCTGCTGAGTGATATGACACCTCCCACAAGACTCTACGACAATTGGTTCATTACTTATGAAAGTGGGCGGGGCTAACGTATTGGGGCGGGGCCATGAGTCAATATGGACATGTATATGTCTTCAGGACTGGACCCTCATCATGTCTGAGAAATTTGGGGCAGATCGGATTATGTACAGTGTAGTTACAACAACTTCCTGTTTCATGGCGAATGGCCCAAAATGGCCGCCACGCCACGGTCAGGTCGTTCAGTGAAAACTCACCATTTTGATAACTTTTCATCCTTAAGGTCTTAAGATGGTCCTGACCAAATTACAAGTCGATCCGATGAAGTCTGTCGGAGGAGTTCGTTAAAGTACACGGCCTATAAAACGCCAAAAACGGGCAAAAATGGGCGAAATTCGCACATTAAATTCAAGATGGCTGACTTCCTGTTGAGTTTTGGGCATACCTACCAGAGACTTTTTTGTGCGTCTCTACATGATACATCTGTCTGCCAAATTTCATACTTGTAGGTAAAACCGGAGAACGGATATCAAGTTTTCCAATTTTCTAGGGGGCGCTAGAGAGCCATTTTGCAAAATCCGAATCCGAGACCCTTAAAATATCAAATTTTTCACCGCTTCTGACAAGTGTGCCAAGTTTCACAACTTTTCCAGCATGGCAAGGGCCTCAAAAAGGCGATTCATTTGAGAGAAGAAAAAGAATAATAATAATTAAAGCTGCAAGCAGCGATGAACGGGCCCGAGCACCTCTCCGCGCGTCGGGGGTACTGGCGGGACGCCGACTGACGCGGCCGGGCACAATGAAACCGGAACTCCGACCATCGCAACGACGTCTGCCACAAGACTCTACGACAACCGGAGTTATGAAAGGGGGCGGGGCTGATGTGTAGGGGGCGGGGTTAACCTTCACCAACTTATCAGGCACTCTCTGCTGAGTGATATGACACCTCCCACAAGAGTCTACGACAAACGCTTCATTAGTTGGTCAAGGGGGCGGGGCTTATGTGTCGGGGGCGGGGAGAACCTCCACCAAGTTATCAGGCACGCTCTGCTGAGTGATATGACACCTCTCACAAGAGCCTACGACAAACGCTCCATTAGTTAGTCAAGGGGGCGGAGCTTATGTGTAGGGGGCGGGATTAACCTTCACCAACTTATCAGGAACTTTCTGCTGTGTAATATGACACCTCTCACAAGAGCCTACGACAAACGCTTCATTAGTTAGTCAAGGGGGCGGGGCTTATGTGTAGGGGGCGGGGTTAACCTTCACCAACTAATCAGGCACTCTCTGCTGAGTGATATGACACCTCTCACAAGAGCCTACGACAAACGCTTCATTAGTTAGTCAAGGGGGCGGGGCTTATGTGTAGGGGGCGGGGTTAACCTTCACCAACTAATCAGGCACTGTCTGCTGAGTGATATGACACCTCTCACAAGAGCCTACGACAAATGCTTCATTACTTAGTCAAGGGGGCGGGGCTTATGTGTAGGGGGCGGGGTTAACCTTCACCAACTAATCAGGCACTCTCTGCTGAGTGATATGACACCTCTCACAAGAGCCTACGACAAACGCTTCATTAGTTAGTAAAGGGGGCGGAGCTTATGTGTAGGGGGCGGGATTAACCTTCACCAACTTATGAGGAACTTTCTGCTGAGTGATATGACACCTCTCACAAGAGTCTACGACAAACGCTTCATTAGTTAGTCAAGGGGGCGGGGCTTATGTGTAGGGGGCGGGGTTAACCTTCACCAACTTATCAGGCACTCTCTGCTGAGTGATATGACACCTCCCACAAGACTCTACGACAATCGGTTCATGACTTATGAAAGTGGGCGGGGCTAACGTATTGGGGCGGGGCCATGAGTCAATATGGACATGTATATGTCTTCAGGACTGGACCCTCATCATGTCTGAGAAATTTGGGGCAGATCGGATTATGTACAGTGTAGTTACAATAACTTCCTGTTTCATGGCGAATGGCCCAAAATGGCCGCCACGCCACGGTCAGGTCGTTCAGTGAAAACTCACCATTTTGATAACTTTTCATCCTTAAGGTCTTAAGATGGTCCTGACCAAATTACAAGTCGATCCGATGAAGTCTGTCGGAGGAGTTCGTTAAAGTACATGGACTATAAAACGCCAAAAACGGGCAAAAATGGGCGAAATTCGCACATTAAATTCAAGATGGCTGACTTCCTGTTGAGTTTTGGGCATACCTACCAGAGGCTTTTTTGTGCGTCTCCACATGATACATCTGTCTGCCAAATTTCATACTTGTAGGTAAAACCGGAGAACGGATATCAAGTTTTCCAATTTTCTAGGGGGCGCTAGAGAGCCATTTTGCAAAATCCGAATCTGAGACCCTTAAAATATCAAATTTTTCACCGCTTCTGATAAGTGTGCCAAGTTTCACAACTTTTCCAGCATGGCAAGGGCCTCAAAAAGGCGATTCATTTGAGAGAAGAAAAAGAATAATAATAAGAAGAATTCCTTCAGTTTCAATAGGGCCTTCGCTGGCCCGACGTTGTCGGTGCTCGGGCCCTAATAATAATAAGAATTCCTTCAGTTTCAAGAGGGCCTTCGCTGGCCCGACGTTGTCGGTGCTCGGGCCCTAATTAAAGCTGCAAGCAGCGATGAACGGGCCCGAGCACCTCTCCGCGCGTCTGGGGTACGCGCGGCACGCCAACCGACGCGGCCAGGCACAATGAAACCGGAACTCTGACGAGCACAATGACGTAGATCACACAATGTAAATTTCATGTGAATCGGATGATGTTTGTCACGTAACGCTGACTTCCTGTTGCCAGTAGGTGGCGCTATGACTATGAGTCAATATTGCCATGTAGATGTCCTCAGATCTGGACTACTATGTGGTATTTCAAGTTTGGGGCAGATTGGAAAAAGTACAGTCGAGTTACAACATTTTGTCTTTCAATGGCGAGTCATGCAAATTCTCCGCCACGCCACGTCAACGTCGTTTCAAAAAACCTCACGATTTGAATAACTTTTCATCACAAAGGTCTTCAGATTGTACTGACCAAATCTGAAGTTGATCGGGTTAGGTCTCTAGGAGCAGTTCGTTAAAGTACAGAGCCTGGAAATGGCCAAAAATATACGAAAAATTCACACAAAAATCAAGATGGCCGACTTCCTGTTGGGTTTAGAGCATGGCACCAAGAGACTTTTTGTTAAGTCTATGGCTGATACATGTGCCTACCAAATCTCGAACATCTAGGTGAAACGTACCGCGAGGGCTGCTTTGTTGAAATTTTGTAGGGGGCGCTATTGAGCCCCCTTGCCACACACAAGCACCAAAACCATATCTGTTAACATATTTTAGCGCTGTTAATGAGTGTGCCAAGTTTCGTTAGTTTTTAAGCAATCCTAGCACCTCAAAAGCAACTTCCTGTTTCATGGCGAACAATACGTCGCCACGGCAACGGCATTTCACGAAAATACAAAACCTTCGCTGTCTGGCGTCATGAAGGTCTTACCATTGTTGTGACCAAATTTGAGGTGGATCTGGTTAACCTGCTAACAGTAGTACACCAAAATATGGCGACAGTAACTTCCTGTTGCCACTAGGTGGCGCTATGAGTATGATTGAAAATTAGACTGTAGATGTCTTCAGGCCGGGACGATCATCAAATGTTATTAATTTGGATAAGATCTGACCATCTGGAGTTGAGTTACAGCGGTTTGTTTTTTCATGGCGACTCATCGAAATTCGCCATACCACCACAACGCCGCCATTTGATGAAAACTCACAATTTTCGAAAGGAAGCATCATCAAGGTCTTAAGGCTTTTCTCACCTAATTTGGTAAAGATGTGATTAATTTCTGAGGAGATGTACATCAACGTGTACAACATGACATTTCCTGTTACCACTAGGTGGCGCTATGACTGAGAGTCAAAATTTGCATGTGGATGTCATCAGGAGAGGACCCTTATCATACATGTGACATTTAGAGCAGATTGGAAAAGGTATGCCAAAGTTACAGCAACTTCCTGTTTTTTGGCGAAAGGCGCTTTTTCGCCGCCACGCCACGGTCAGATTGTTCAATGAAAACTCACCAATTGAATAACTTTTCATCCTTAAGGTCTTAAGATGGTCCTGACCAAATTTCAAGTCGATCTGATGAAATCTGGAGGAGAAGTTCGTTAAAGTACACGGCCTATAAAACGCAAAAAATGGGCAAAATCGCATATAAAATCCAATATGGCTGACTTCCTGTTGAGTTTTGGCCATACCTCCAAGAGGCTTTTTTGTGCGTCTCAACATGTTACATCTGTGTGCCAAATTTCATACTTGTAGGTGAAACCGGAGCGAGGGGCTCAAGTTTGCCAAATTTCTAGGGGGCGCTAGCGAGCCATTTTGCAACACCCGAATCCGAGACCCTTAAAATATCAAATTTTTCACCGAGTCTGACAAGTCTGCCAAATTTAACAACTTTTCGAGCATGGCAAAGGCCTCAAAAACGCGATTCATTTGAGAGAAAAATAATAATAATAATAATTAAAGCTGCAAGCAGCGATGAACGGGCCCGAGCACCTCTGCGCGCGTCGGGGGTACTGGCGGGACGCCAACTGACGCGGCCGGGCACAATGAAACCGGAAATCTGACGAGCGCAACGACTTCAGCCACAAGACTCTACGACAAACGGTGTTATGAAAAGGGGCGGGGCTAATGTGTATGGGGCGGGGTTAACCTTCACCAACTTATCAGGCACTCTCTGCTGAGTGATATGACACCTCTCACAAGAGCCTACGACAAACGCTTCATTAGTTAGTCAAGGGGGCGGATCTTATGTGTAGGGGGCGGGATTAATCTTCACCAACTTATCAGGAACTTTCTGCTGAGTAATATGACACCTCTCACAAGAGCCTACGACAAACGCTTCATTAGTTAGTAAAGGGGGCGGGGCTTTTGTGTAGGGGGCGGGGTTAACCTTCACCAACTAATCAGGCACTCTCTGCTGAGTGATATGACACCTCTCACAAGAGCCTACGACAAACGCTTCATTAGTTAGTCAAGGGGGCGGGGCTTGTGTGTAGGGGGCGGGGTTAACCTTCACCAACTAATCAGGCACTCTCTGCTGAGTGATATGACACCTCTCACAAGAGCCTACGACAAACGCTTCATTAGTTAGTCAAGGGGGCGGAGCTTATGTGTAGGGGGCGGGATTAACCTTCACCAACTTATCAGGAACTTTCTGCTGAGTGATATGACACCTCTCACAAGAGTCTACGACAAACGCTTCATTAGTTAGTCAAGGGGGCGGGGCTTATGTGTAGGGGGCGGGGTTAACCTTCACCAACTTATCAGGCACTCTCTGCTGAGTGATATGACACCTCCCACAAGACTCTACGACAATCGGTTCATGACTTATGAAAGTGGGCGGGGCTAACGTATTGGGGCGGGGCCATGAGTCAATATGGACATGTATATGTCTTCAGGACTGGACCCTCATCATGTCTGAGAAATTTGGGGCAGATCGGATTATGTACAGTGTAGTTACAACAACTTCCTGTTTCATGGCGAATGGCCCAAAATGGCCGCCACGCCACGGTCAGGTCGTTCAGTGAAAACTCACCATTTTGATAACTTTTCATCCTTAAGGTCTTAAGATGGTCCTGACCAAATTACAAGTCGATCCGATGAAGTCTGTAGGAGGAGTTCGTTAAAGTACGCGACCTAGAAAACGCCAAAAACGGGCAAAAATGGGCGAAATTCGCACATTAAATTCAAGATGGCTGACTTCCTGTTGAGTTTTGGGCATACCTTCAAGAGGCGTTTTTGTGCGTCTCCACATGTTACATCTCTCTGCCAAATTTCATACATGTAGGTGAAACCGGAGGGAGGGGCTCAAGTTTTCCAATTTTCTAGGGGGCGCTAGCGAGCCATTTTGCAACACCCGAATCCGAGACCCTTAAAATATCAAATTTTTCACCGAGTCTGACAAGTGTGCCAAGTTTAACAACTTTTCCAGCATGGCAAGGGCCTCAAAAACGCGATTCATTTGAGAGAAGAAAAAGAAAAAGAAAAAGAAAAAGAATTAAAGCTGCAAGCAGCGATGAACGGGCCCGAGCACCTCTCCGCGCGTCTGGGGTACGCGCGGGACGCCAACCGACGCGGCCAGGCACAATGAAACCGGAACTCTGACGAGCACAATGACGTAGATCACACAATGTAAATTTCATGTGAATCGGATGATGTTTGTCACGTAACGCTGACTTCCTGTTGCCAGTAGGTGGCGCTATGACTATGAGTCAATATTGCCATGTAGATGTCCTCAGATCTGGAATACTATGTGGTATTTCAAGTTTGGGGCGGATTGGAAAAAGTACAGTCGAGTTACAATATTTTGTCTTTCAATGGCGAGTCATGCAAATTCTCCGCCACGCCACGTCAACGTCGTTTCAAAAAACCTCACGATTTCAATAACTTTTCATCACAAAGGTCTTCAGATTGTACTGACCAAATCTGAAGTTGATCGGGTTAAGTCTGTAGGAGGAGTTCGTTAAAGTACAAAGCCTGGAAATGGCCAAAAATATACGAAGAATTCAAACAAAAATCAAGATGGCCAACTTCCTGTTGGGTTTAGAGCATGGCACCAAGAGACTTTTTTTTAAGTCTACGGATGATACATGTGCCTACTAAATCTCAAACATCTAGGTCAAACGTACCGCGAGGGCTGCTTTGTTGAAGTTTTGTAGGGGGCGCTATTGAGCCCCCTTGCCACACACAAGCACAAAAACTATATCTATTAACATATTTTAGGACCGTTAATGAGTGTGCCAAGTTTCGTTTGTTTTAAAGCAATCCTAGCACCTCAAAAACAACTTCCTTTTTGATGGCGAACAATACGTTGCCACGGCAACGGCATTTCACGAAAATTCAAAACCTTCGCTGTCTGGCATCATGAAGGTCTTACCATTTTTGTGAACAAATTTGAGGTGGATATGGTTAACCTGCTAAGAGTAGTACACCAAAATATCACGACAGTTATGTCCTGTTGCCAACAGGTGGCGCTATGAGTATGATTGAAAATTAGACTGTAGATGTCTTCAGGCCAGGACTCTCATCAAACGTTATTAATTTTGATAAGATCTGACCATCTGGAGTCGAGTTACAGCGGTTTGTTTGTTCATGGCGTCTCATCGAAATTCGCCATACCACCACGGCGCCACCATTCGATGAAAACTCACAGTTTTCGAAAGGAAGCATCATCAAGGTCTTAAGGCTTTTTTCACCTAGTTTGAGATAGATGTGATTAATTTCTGAGGCAGAGGACATCAACGTGTACAACATGAGATTTCCTGTTACCAATAGGTGGCGCTATGACTGCAAGCCAAAATTTGCATGTGGATGTCATCAGGCCAGGACCCTTATCACACATGAGAAATTTAGAGCATATTGGAAAATGTATGCCAAAGTTACAACAACTTCCTGTTTTTTGGCGAAAGGCGCTTTTTCGCCGCCACACCACGGTCAGGTCGTTCAGTGAAAACTCACCATTTGAATAACTTTTCATCCTCAAGGTCTTAAGATGGTCCTGACCAAATATCAAGTCGATCGGATTAAATTTGTAGGAGGAGTTCGTTAAAGTACGCGACCTATAAAACGCCAAAAATGGGCGAAAATCGCATATTATATTCAAAATGGCTGACTTCCTGTTGAGTTTTGGGCATACCTCCAAGAGGCTTTTTTGTGCGTCTCCACATGATACATCTGTCTGCCAAATTTCATACTTGTAGGAAAAACTGGAGAACGGATATCAGATTTTCCAATTTTCTAGGGGGCGCTAGAGAGCCATTTTGCAAAATCCGAATCCGAGACCCTTAAAATATCAAAATTTTCACCGCGTCTGATAAGTCTGCCAAGTTTAACAACTTTTTGAGCATGGCAAAGGCCTCAAAAAGGCGATTCATTTGCCTGAAAAATAAAAAGAATAAACGCTACAGTTTCAATAGGGTCCTCGGACCCGACTTCGTCGGTGCTCGGGCCCTAATTAAAGCTGCAAGCAGCGATGAACGGGCCCGAGCACCTCTCCGCGCGTCGGGGGTACTGGCGGGACGCCGACTGACGCGGCCGGGCACAATGAAACCGGAAATCTGACGAGCCACAAGACTCTACGACAAACGGTGTTATGAAAAGGGGCGGGGCTAATGTGTATGGGGCGGGGTTAACCTTCACCAACTTATCAGGCACTCTCTGCTGAGTGATATGACACCTCTCACAAGAGCCTACGACAAACGCTTCATTAGTTAGTCAAGGGGGCGGAGCTTATGTGTAGGGGGCGGGATTTACCTTCAACAACTTTTCAGGAACTTTCTGCTGAGTAATATGACACCTCTCACAAGAGCCTACGACAAACGCTTCATTAGTTAGTCAAGGGGGCGGGGCTTATGTGTAGGGGGCGGGGTTAACCTTCACCAACTAATCAGGCACTCTCTGCTGAGTGATATGACACCTCTCACAAGAGCCTACGACAAACGCTTCATTAGTTAGTCAAGGGGGCGGGGCTTGTGTGTAGGGGGCGGGGTTAACCTTCACCAACTAATCAGGCACTCTCTGCTGAGTGATATGACACCTCTCACAAGAGCCTACGACAAACGCTTCATTAGTTAGTCAAGGGGGCGGGGCTTATGTGTAGGGGGCGGGGTTAACCTTCACCAACTTATCAGGCACTCTCTGCTGAGTGATATGACACCTCTCACAAGAGCCTACGACAATCGGTTCATGACTTATGAAAGTGGGCGGGGCTAACGTATTGGGGCGGGGCCATGAGTCAATATGGACATGTATATGTCTTCAGGACTGGACCCTCATCATGTCTGAGAAATTTGGGGCAGATCGGATTATGTACAGTGTAGTTACAACAACTTCCTGTTTCATGGCGAATGGCCCAAAATGGCCGCCACGCCACGGTCAGGTCGTTCAGTGAAAACTCACCATTTTGATAACTTTTCATCCTTAAGATCTTAAGATGGTCCTGACCAAATTACAAGTCGATCCGATGAAGTCTGTCAGAGGAGTTCGTTAAAGTACACGGCCTATAAAACGCCAAAAACGGGCAAAAATGGGCGAAATTCGCACATTAAATTCAAGATGGCTGACTTCCTGTTGAGTTTTGGGCATACCTACCAGAGGCTTTTTTGTGCGTCTCCACATGATACATCTGTCTGCCAAATTTCATACTTGTAGGTAAAACCGGAGAACGGATATCAAGTTTTCCAATTTTCTAGGGGGCGCTAGAGAGCCATTTTGCAAAATCCGAATCTGAGACCCTTAAAATATCAAATTTTTCACCGCTTCTGATAAGTGTGCCAAGTTTCACAACTTTTCCAGCATGGCAAGGGCCTCAAAAAGGCGATTCATTTGAGAGAAGAAAAAGAATAATAATTAAAGCTGCAAGCAGCGATGAACGGGCCCGAGCACCTTCACGCACGTCGTGGGTACTGGCGGGACCCCGTCGACAAACCCGTACATTTCAGTGACCATCGGACACTGCACGCACAAGTTAGACGTTATTTCCTGCGTGGATTGAGTGGCACAGGAAATGTTGTATTGCAAGTTTTTCACCACTTCCTGTGTCCACTATGTGGCGCTAGAGAACAAGAGCTAAAAATTCATTATGTTGCTTTTTATTAAGTGTGGATCACACAATGTAAATTTCATGTGAATCGGATGATGTCTGTCACGTAACGCTGACTTCCTGTTGCCAGTAGGTGGCACTATGACTATGAGTCAATATTAACATGTAGATGTCCTCAGGTCCGGACTACTATTTGGTAGGTCAAGTTTGGGGCAGATTGGACCAAATACAGTCGAGTTACAACATTTTGTCTTTCAATGGCGAGTCATGCAAATTCTCCGCCACGCCACGACAACGTCGTTTCAAAAAACCTCACGATTTGAATAACTTTTCATCACAAAGGTCTTCAGATTGTACTGACCAAATCTGAAGTTGATCGGGTTAAGTCTGTAGGAGGAGTTCGTTAAAGTACAAAGCCTGGAAATGGCCAAAAATATACGAAAAATTCACACAAAAATCAAGATGGCCGACTTCCTGTTGGGTTTAGAGCTCGGCACAAAAAGACTTTTTTTTAAGTCTACGAGTGATACATGTGCCTACCAAATCTCGATCATCTAGGCCAAACGTACCGCGAGGGCTGCTTTGTTGAAATTTTGTAGGGGGCGCTATTGAGCCCCCTTGCCACACACAAGCACAAAAAACATATTTGTTAACATATTTTATCGCCGTTAATGAGTGTGCCAAGTTTCGTTTGTTTTTAAGCAATCCCAGCACCTCAAAAGCAACTTCCTGTTTCATGGCTAAGAATACGTCGCCACGGCAACGGCATTTCACGAAAATTCAAAACCTTCGCTGTCTGGTATCATGAAGGTCTTACCATTAATGTGACCAAATTTGAGGTTTATCTGGTTAACCTGCTAAGAGTAGTACACCAAAATATCGCGACAGTTACGTCCTGCTGCCACCAGGTGGCGCTATGAGTATGATTGAAAATTAGACTGTAGATATCTTCAAGCCGGGACACTCATCAAATGTTATTAATTTGGATAAGATCTGACCATCTGGAGTCGAGTTACAGCGGTTTGTTTGTTCATGGCGACTCATCGAAATTCGCCATACCACCACGCCGCCGCCATTTGATGAAAACTCACAATTTTCGAAAGGAAGCATCATCAAGGTCTTAAGGCTTTTCTCACCTAATTTGAGATAGATGTGATTAATTTCTGAGGCAGAGTACATCAACGTGTACAACATGACATTTCCTGTTACCACTAGGGGGCGCTATGACTGCGAGCCAAAATTTGCATGTTGCGGTCATCAGGCAAGGACCCTTATCATACATGTGAAATTTAGAGCAGATTGGAAAATGTATGCCAAAGTTATAACAACTTCCTGTTTTTTGGCGAAAGGCGCTTTTTCGCCGCCACGCCACGGTCAGATCGTTCAGTGAAAACTCACCATTTGAATAACTTTTCATCGTTAAGGTCTTAAGATGGTCCTGACCAAATTTCAAGTTGATCTGATGTAATCTGCAGGAGGAGTTCGTTAAAGTACACGGCCTATAAAACGCAAAAAATGGGCGAAAATCACATATTAAATCCAATATGGCTGACTTCCTGTTGAATTTTGGGCATACCTCCAAGAGGCTTTTTTGTGCGTCTCCACATGATACATCTGTCTGCCAAATTTCATACTTGTAGGTAAAACCGGAGAACGGATATCAATTTTTCCAATTTTCTAGGGGGCGCTAGAGAGCCATTTTGCAAAATCCGAATCTGAGACCCTTAAAATATCAAATTTTTCACCGCGTCTGATAAGTTTGCCAAGTTTAACAACTTTTCCAGCATGGCAAAGGCCTCAAAAACGCGATTCATTTGAGAGAAAAAGAAAAAGAAAAAGAAAAAGAAAAAGAAAAAGAAAAAGAAACACTACAGTTTCAATAGGGTCCTCGGACCCGACTTCGTCGGTGCTCGGGCCCTAATAAACGCTACAGTTTCAATAGGGTCCTCGGACCCGACTTCGTCGGTGCTCGGGCCCTAATAATAATAAACATTACAGTTTCAATAGGGTCCTCGGACCCGACTTCGTCGGTGCTCGGGCCCTAATTAAAGCTGCAAGCAGCGATGAACGGGCCCGAGCACCTCTCCGCGCGTCGGGGGTACTGGCTGGACGAAGACTGACGCGGCCGGGCACGATGAAACCGGAACTCTGACGAGCGCAACGACGTCTGCCGCAAGACTCTACGACAAACGGAGTAATGAAAGGGGGCGTGGCTAATGTGTAGGGGGTGAGGATCACCTTCACCAATTTAACAGGCACTCTCTGCTGAGTGATATGACACCTCTCACAAGACTACGACAATCGGTTCATGAGTTATGAAAGGGGGCGGGGCTTATGTGTAGGGGGCGGGGATCACCTTCACCATCTTAACAGGCACTCTCTGCTGAGTGATATGACACCACCCACGAGACTCTACGACAATCGGTTCATGAGTTATGAAAGGGGGCGTGGCTAACGTATTGGGGCGTGGCCATGAGTCAATATGGACATGTATATGTCTTCAGGACTGGACCCTCATCATGCCTGAGAAATTTGGGGCAGATCGGATTATGTACAGATTTGTTACAAAAACTTCCTGTTTCATGGCGAATGGCCCAAAATGGCCGCCACGCCACGGTCAGGTCGTTCAGTGAAAACTCACCATTTGAATAACTTTTCATCACAAAGGTCTTCAGATTGTACTGACCAAATCTGAAGTTGATCGGGTTAAGTCTGTAGGAGGAGTTCGTTAAAGTACAAAGCCTGGAAATGGCCAAAAATATACGAAGAATTCAAACAAAAATCAAGATGGCCGACTTCCTGTTGGGTTTAGAGCATGGTACCAAGAGACTTTTTTTTAAGTCTACGGATGATACATGTGCCTACCAAATCTCAAACATCTAGGTCAAACGTACCGCGAGGGCTGCTTTGTTGAAGTTTTGTAGGGGGCGCTATTGAGCCCCCTTGCCACACACAAGCACAAAAACCATATCTATTAACATATTTTAGCACCGTTAATGAGTGTGCCAAGTTTCGTTTGTTTTTAAGCAATCTAGCACCTCAAAAGCAACTTCCTGTTTCATGGCGAACAATACAACGCCACGGCAACGGCATTTCACGAAAATACAAAACCTTCGCTGTCTGGCATCATGAAGGTCTTACCATTGTTGTGACCAAATTTGAGGTGGATCTGGTTAACCTGCTAACAGTAGTACACCAAAATATGGCGACAGTAACTTCCTGTTGCCACTAGGTGGCGCTATGAGTATGATTGAAAATTAGACTGTAGATGTCTTCAGGCCGGGACGATCATCAAATGTTATTAATTTGGATAAGATCTGACCATCTGGAGTGGAGTTACAGAGGTTTGTTTTTTCATGGCGACTCATCGAAATTCGTCATATCACCACGGCGCCGCCATTTGATGAAAACTCACAATTTTCGAAAGGAAGCATCATCAAGGTCTTAAGGCTTTTCTCACCTAATTTGAGGTAGATGTGATTAATTTCTGAGGCAAGGTACATCAACGTGTACAACATGACATTTCCTGTTACCACTAGGTGGCGCTATGACTGCAAGCCACAATTTGCATGTGGATGTCATCAGGCCAGGACTCTTATCACACATGCAAAATTTAGAGTAGATTGGAAAATGTATGCCAAAGTTACAACAACTTCCTGTTTTTTGGCGAAAGGCGCTTTTTCGCCGCCACGCCACGGTCAGATTGTTCAGTGAAAACTCACCATTTGAATAACTTTTCATCCTTAAGGTCTTAAGATGGTCCTGACCAAATTTCAAGTCGATCTCATGAAATCTGGAGGAGGAGTTCGTTAAAGTACACGGCCTATAAAACGCAAAAAAGGGGCGAAAATCGCATATAAAATCCAAAATGGCTGACTTCCTGTTGAGTTTTGGCCATACCTCCAAGAGGCTTTTTTGTGTGTCTCCACATGATACATCTGTCTACCAAATTTCATACTTGTAGGTGAAACGGGAGCGAGGGGCTCAACTTTGCCAATTTTATAGGGGGCGCTAGCGAGTCATTTTGCAACATCCGAACCCGAGACCCTTAAAATATCAAATTTTTCACCGCGTCTGATAAGTATGCCAAGTTTAACAACTTTTCCAACATGGCAAAGGCCTCAAAAACGCGATTCATTTGGGAGGATAAAAAGAATAATAAGAATCCTTTCAGTTTCAATAGGGTCCTCGGACCCGACTTCGTCGGTGCTCGGGCCCTAATAATTAAAGCTGCAAGCAGCGATGAACGGGCCCGAGCACCTCTCCGCGCGTCTGGGGTACGCGCGGGACGCCAACCGACGCGGCCAGGCACAATGAAACCGGAACTCTGACGAGCACAATGACGTAGATCACACAATGTAAATTTCATCTGAATCGGATGATGTTTGTCACGTAACGCTGACTTCCTGTTGCCAGTAGGTGGCGCTATGACTATGAGTCAATATTGCCATGTAGATGTCCTCAGATCTGGACTACTATGTGGTATTTCAAGTTTGGGGCAGATTTGAAAAAGTACAGTCGAGTTACAACATTTTGTCTTTCAATGGCGAGTCATGCAAATTCTCCGCCACGCCACGTCAACGTCGTTTCAAAAAACCTCACGATTTGAATAACTTTTCATCACAAAGGTCTTCAGATTGTACTGACCAAATCTGAAGTTGATCGGGTTAGGTCTCTAGGAGCAGTTCGTTAAAGTACAAAGCCTGGAAATGGCCAAAAATATACGAAAAATTCACACAAAAATCAAGATGACCGACTTCCTGTTGGGTTTAGAGCATGGCACCAAGAGACTTTTTTTTAAGTCTACGAATGATACATGTGCCTACCAAATCTCAAACATCTAGGTCAAACGTACTGCGAGGGCTGCTTTGTTGAAGTTTTGTAGGGGGCGCTATTGAGCCCCCTTGCCACACACAAGCACAAAAACCATATCTATTAACATATTTTAGCACCGTTAATGAGTGTGCCAAGTTTCGTTTGTTTTAAAGCAATCCTAGCACCTCAAAAACAACTTCCTTTTTGATGGCGAACAATACGTTGCCACGGCAACGGCATTTCACGAAAATTCAAAACCTTCGCTGGCTGGCATCATGAAGGTCTTACCATTGTTGTGAACAAATTTGAGGTGGATCTGGTTAACCTGCTAAGAGTAGTACACCAAAATATCACGACAGTTATGTCCTGTTGCCAACAGGTGGCGCTATGAGTATGATTGAAAATTAGACTGTAGATGTCTTCAGGCCAGGACGCTCATCAAATGTTATTAATTTTGATAAGATCTGACCATCTGGAGTCGAGTTACAGCGGTTTGTTTGTTCATGGCGTCTCATCGAAATTCGCCATACCACCACGGCGCCGCCATTCGATGAAAACTCACAGTTTTCGAAAGGAAGCATCATCAAGGTCTTAAGGCTTTTCTCACCTAGTTTGAGATAGATGTGATTAATTTCTGAGGCAGAGGACATCAACGTGTACAACATGAGATTTCCTGTTACCAATAGGTGGCGCTATGACTGCAAGCCAAAATTTGCATGTGGATGTCATCAGGCCAGGACCCTTATCACACATGAGAAATTTAGAGCAGATTGGAAAATGTATGCCAAAGTTACAACAACTTCCTGTTTTTTGGCGAAAGGCGCTTTTTCGCCGCCACGCCACGGTCAGGTCGTTCAGTGAAAACTCACCATTTGAATAACTTTTCATCCTTAAGGTCTTAAGATGGTCCTGACCAAATTTCAAGTCGCTCTGAAAAAAATTGTAGGAGGAGTTCGTTAAAGTACGCGACCTATAAAACGCCAAAAATGGGCGAAAATCGCATATTATATTCAAAATGGCTGACCTCCTGTTGAATTTTGGGCATACCTCCCAGAGGCTTTTTTGTGCGTCTCCACATGCTACATCTGTCTGCCAAATTTCATACTTGTAGGTAAAACCGGAGAACGGATATCAACTTTTTCAATTTTCTAGGGGGCGCTAGAGAGCCATTTTGCAAAACCCGAATCTGAGACCCATAAAATATCAAATTTTTCACCGCGTCTGACAAATGTGCCAAATTTAACAACTTTTCCAGCATGTTAAGGTCCTCAAAAAGGCGATTCATTTGGGAGGAGAAAAAGAAAAATAATAATCCCTTCAGTTTCAATAGGGTCCTCGGACCCGACTTCGTCGGTGCTCGGGCCCTAATAATTAAAGCTGCAAGCAGCGATGAACGGGCCCGAGCACCTCTCCGCGCGTCGGGGGTACATGCGGGACGCCAACCGACGCGGCCGGGCACAATGATACCGGAACTCTGACGAGCGCAATGACGTAGATCACACAATGTAAATTTCATGTGAATCGGATGATGTTTTTCACGTAACGCTGACTTCCTTTTGCCAAAAGGTGGCGCTATGACTCTGAGTCAATATTGCCATGTAGATGTCCTCAGGTCTGGACTACTATGTGATAGGTCAAGTTTGGGGCAGATTGGACCAATTACAGTCGAGTTACAACATTTTGTCTTTCAATGGCGAGTCATGCAAATTCTCCGCCACGCCACGTCAACGTCGTTTCAAAAAACCTCACGATTTGAATAACTTTTCATCACAAAGGTCTTCAGATTGTACTGACCAAATCTGAAGTTGATCAGGTTAAGTCTCTAGGAGCAGTTCGTTAAAGTACAAAGCCTGGAAATAGCCAAAAATATACGAAAAATTCACACAAAAATCAAGATGACCGACTTCCTGTTGGGTTTAGAGCATGGCACCAAGAGACTTTTTTTTAAGTCTACGGGTGATACATGTGCCTACCAAATCTCGAACATCTAGGTCAAACGTACCGCGAGGGCTGCTTTGTTGAAATTTTGTAGGGGGCGCTATTGAGCCCCCTTGCCACACACAAGCACCAAAACCATATCTGTTAACATATTTTAGCGCCGTTAATGAGTGTGCCAAGTTTTGTTTGTTTTTAAGCAATCCTAGCACCTCAAAAGCAACTTCCTGTTTCATGGCGAACAATACGTCGCCACGGCAACGGCATTTCACGAAAAAACAAAACCTTCGCTGTCTGGCATCATGAAGGTCTTACCATTGTTGTGACCAAATTTGAGGTGGATCTGGTTAACCTGCTAACAGTAGTACACCAAAATATGGCGACAGTAACTTCCTGTTGCCACTAGGTGGCGCTATGAGTATGATTGAAAATTAGACTGTAGATGTCTTCAGGCCGGGACGATCATCAAATGTTATTAATTTGGATAAGATCTGACCATCTGGAGTTGAGTTACAGCGGTTTGTTTTTTCATGGCGACTCATCGAAATTCGCCATATCACCACGGTGCCGCCATTTGATGAAAACTCACAATTTTCGAAAGGAAGCATCATCAAGGTCTTAAGGCTTTTCTCACCTAATTTGGTAAAGATGTGATTAATTTCTGAGGAGATGTACATCAACGTGTACAACATGACATTTCCTGTTACCACTAGGTGGCGCTATGACTGAGAGGCAAAATTTGCATGTGGATGTCATCAGACCAGGACCCTTATCATACATGTGACATTTAGAGCAGATTGGAAAAGGTATGCCAAAGTTACAGCAACTTCCTGTTTTTTGGCGAAAGGCGCTTTTTCGCCGCCACGCCACGGTCAGATTGTTCAATGAAAACTCACCAATTGAATAACTTTTCATCCTTAAGGTCTTAAGATGGTCCTGACCAAATTTCAAGTCGATCTGATGAAAACTGGAGGAGGAGTTCGTTAAAGTACGCGACCTATAAAACGCTAAAAATGGGCGAAAATCGTATATTATATTCAAAATGGCTGACTTCCTGTTGAATTTTGGGCATACCTACCAGAGACTTTTTTGTGCGTCTCCACATGATACATCTGTCTGCCAAATTTCATACTTGTAGGTAAAACCGGAGAACGGATATCAGTTTTTCCAATTTTCTAGGGGGCGCTAGAGAGCCATTTTGCAAAACCCGAATCTGAGACCCTTAAAATATCAAATTTTTCACCGCTTCTGATAAGTGTGCCAAGTTTCACAACTTTTCCAGCATGGCAAAGGCCTCAAAAAGGCGATTCATTTGAGAGAAAAAGAATAATAATAAGAATTCCTTCAGTTTCAATAGGGCCTTCGCTGGCCCGACGTTGTCGGTGCTCGGGCCCTAATAATAAACCTTACAGTTTCAATAGGGTCCTCGGACCCGACTTCGTCGGTGCTCGGGCCCTAATAATAATTAAAGCTGCAAGCAGCGATGAACGGGCCCGAGCACCTTCACGCACGTCGTGGGTACTAGCGGGACCCCGTCGACAAACCCGTACATTTCAGTGACCATCGGACACTGCACGCACAAGTTAGACGTTATTTCCTGCGTGGATTGAGTGGCACAGGAAATGTCGTATTGCAAGTTTTTCACCACTTCCTGTGTTCACTATGTGGCGCTAGAGAACAAGAGCTAAAAATTCATTATGTTGCTTTTTATTAAGTGTGGATCACACAATGTAAATTTCATGTGAATCGGATGATGTCTGTCACGTAACGCTGACTTCCTGTTGCCAGTAGGTGGCGCTATGACTATGAGTCAATATTAACATGTAGATGTCCTCAGGTCCGGACTACTATTTGGTAGGTCAAGTTTGGGGCAGATTGGACCAAATACTGTCGAGTTACAACATTTTGTCTTTCAATGGCGAGTCATGCAAATTCTCCGCCACGCCACGACAACGTCGTTTCAAAAAACCTCACGATTTGAATAACTTTTCATCACAAAGGTCTTCAGATTGTACTGACCAAATCTGAAGTTGATCGGGTTAAGTCTGTAGGAGGAGTTCGTTAAAGTACAAAGCCTGGAAATGGCCAAAAATATACGAAAAATTCACACAAAAATCAAGATGGCCGACTTCCTGTTGGGTTTAGAGCTCGGCACCAAGAGACTTTTTTTTAAGTCTACGAGTGATACATGTGCCTACCAAATCTCGAACATCTAGGCCAAACGTACCGCGAGGGCTGCTTTGTTGAAATTTTGTAGGGGGCGCTATTGAGCCCCCTTGCCACACACAAGCACCAAAACCATATCTGTTAACATATTTTAGCGCCGTTAATGAGTGTGCCAAGTTTCGTTTGTTTTTAAGCAATCCTAGCACCTCAAAAGCAACTTCCTGTTTCATGGCGAACAATACGTCGCCACGGCAACGGCATTTCACGAAAATTCAAAACCTTCACTGTCTGGTATCACGAAGGTCTTACCATTGTTGTGACCAAATTTGAGGTTGATCTGGTTAACCTGCTAAGAGTAGTACACCAAAATATCGCGACAGTTACGTCCTGCTGCCACCAGGTGGCGCTATGAGTATGATTGAAAATTAGACTGTAGATATCTTCAAGCCGGGACGCTCATCAAATGTTATTAATTTGGATAAGATCTGACCATCTGGAGTCGAGTTACAGCGGTTTGTTTGTTCATGGCGACTCATCGAAATTCGCCATACCACCACGCCGCCGCCATTCGATGAAAACTCACAATTTTCGAAAGGAAGCATCATCAAGGTCTTAAGGCTTTTCTCACCTAATTTGAGATAGATGTGATTAATTTCTGAGGCAGAGTACATCAACGTGTACAACATGACATTTCCTGTTACCACTAGGGGGCGCTATGACTGCGAGCCAAAATTTGCATGTTGCGGTCATCAGGCAAGGACCCTTATCATACATGTGAAATTTAGAGCAGATTGGAAAATGTATGCCAAAGTTATAACAACTTCCTGTTTTTTGGCGAAAGGCGCTTTTTCGCCGCCACGCCACGGTCAGATCGTTCAGTGAAAACTCACCATTTGAATAACTTTTCATCCTTAAGGTCTTAAGATGGTCCTGACCAAATTTCAAGTCGATCTGATGTAATCTGCAGGAGGAGTTCGTTAAAGTACATGGCCTATAAAACGCAAAAAATGGGCAAAATTGCATATTAAATCCAATATGGCTGACTTCCTGTTGAGTTTTGGCCATACCTCCAAGAGGCTTTTTTGTGTGTCTTATCATGTTACATCTGTCTGCCAAATTTCATACTTGTAGGTGAAACCGGAGCGAGGGGCTCAAGTTTGCCAATATTCTAGGGGGCGCTAGCGAGCCATTTTGCAACATCCGAGCTGGAGCCCCTTAAAATATCAAATTTTTCACCGCGTCTGATAAGTGTGCAAAGTTTAACAACTTTTCGAGCATGGCAAAGGCCTCAAAAACGCGATTCATTTGAGAGAAAAATAATAATAATAATAATAATAATAATTAAAGCTGCAAGCAGCGATGAACGGGCCCGAGCACCTTCACGCACGTCGTGGGTACTAGCGGGACCCCGTCGACAAACCCGTACATTTCAGTGACCATCGGACACTGCACGCACAAGTTAGACGTTATTTCCTGCGTGGATTGAGTGGCACAGGAAATGTCGTATTGCAAGTTTTTCACCACTTCCTGTGTCCACTATGTGGCGCTAGAGAACAAGAGCTAAAAATTCATTATGTTGCTTTTTATTAAGTGTGGATCACACAATGTAAATTTCATGTGAATCGGATGATGTCTGTCACGTAACGCTGACTTCCTGTTGCCAGTAGGTGGCACTATGACTATGAGTCAATATTAACATGTAGATGTCCTCAGGTCCGGACTACTATTTGGTAGGTCAAGTTTGGGGCAGATTGGACCAAATACTGTCGAGTTACAACATTTTGTCTTTCAATGGCGAGTCATGCAAATTCTCCGCCACGCCACGACAACGTCGTTTCAAAAAACCTCACGATTTGAATAACTTTTCATCACAAAGGTCTTCAGATTGTACTGACCAAATCTGAAGTTGATCGGGTTAAGTCTGTAGGAGGAGTTCGTTAAAGTACAAAGCCTGGAAATGGCCAAAAATATACGAAAAATTCACACAAAAATCAAGATGGCCGACTTCCTGTTGGGTTTAGAGCTCGGCACCAAGAGACTTTTTTTTAAGTCTACAGTGATACATGTGCCTACCAAATCTCGAACATCTAGGCCAAACGTACCGCGAGGGCTGCTTTGTTGAAATTTTGTAGGGGGCGCTATTGAGCCCCCTTGCCACACACAAGCACCAAAACCATATCTGTTAACATATTTTAGCGCCGTTAATGAGTGTGCCAAGTTTCGTTTGTTTTTAAGCAATCCTAGCACCTCAAAAGCAACTTCCTGTTTCATGGCGAACAATACGTCGCCACGGCAACGGCATTTCACGAAAACTCAAAACCTTCGCTGTCTGGTATCATGAAGGTCTTACCATTGTTGTGACCAAATTTGAGGTGGATCTGGTTAACCTGCTAAGAGTAGTACACCAAAATATCGCGACAGTTACGTCCTGCTGCCACCAGGTGGCGCTATGAGTATGATTGAAAATTAGACTGTAGATATCTTCAAGCCGGGACGCTCATCAAATGTTATTAATTTGGATAAGATCTGACCATCTGGAGTCGAGTTACAGCGGTTTGTTTGTT
>CAKAOJ020001825.1:0-2500 GCA_916701645.2 Sebastolobus alascanus
ATCTTGGTTTTTGACCGTCTCCATCTTGGTTTTTGGCCGTCTCCATCGTGGTTTTTGGTCGTCTCCATCTTGGTTTTTGGCCGTCTCCATCTTGGTTTTTGGTCGTCTCCATCTTGGTTTTTGGCCGTCTCCATCGTGGTTTTTGGTCGTCTCCATCTTGGTTTTTGACCGTCTCCATCTTGGTTTTTGGCCGTCTCCATCTTGGTTTTTGGTCGTCTCCATCCTTGTTTTTTTGCAACCAGAAGTGACCCGAGAGGGTGGAGCTAAGTACAACTGAACGCTGAATAAGACATTTTTAGGCGACCAAAGAGATTGTAATTACCTTTGATGAAGTGAAAACACTGTGATTAAAGGGTTAAAGTTCAAAAACACAGACAACTCCCTATAGAACCAGAGGAGTCGCCCCCTGCTGGCTGGGAGACAGGATGAAGGTTTAAGGTTCACTTCTCAGTTCTGGAGGTCGCCGCCTGGTTAAAATATAAAACTCGCTAACTTCATTAAAATGAAAATGCTGTCGTTCTTTATTAAAAACCTTTATTAATCATACCTGAACACATTCAATCGTTCATTTAATCTCTCTGTAAAATGTTCATCTCGCTCTTTAAGATAAAACAGAGTCCTGAAACAGTGAAGAAGCTTTTCAGCTGACCTGGAGTCAGCTGAACAAGACAACAACCAAAAACACCTCAAAGTGCAAAAACATAAATTGACTGTACAGAAATAATAAGTCATGTAGGCTGTGATCAGATGAGATAATAACACACACCGTCTTAACGCAGTGGCAGGGGACGGGTTTGTACCTCATTAGTGATTTTGTGACAGGAAACATTCACACTTACTTTTCAAACTCTTCAAGGACTTTCAAGGACTTTCAAGGACTCGTGTGGTCAGAGTGGTTAGAAAACTTGTTTTAAAGGACAAGAATGAACTTTCAGTCCCAGTTTTTAAAGTCGTTTTGCAGTTAAAAAGATTAAAAGATGATAATTAAATGTGCGGACGTATCAGTACTAACAGCTGGAACAACCCGTTATTATGTGATAATGTACAGCTAGCGGGTCATCGTGGTGAAATAAACCCGTCAGGACGATGAGGCAGTTTGAACGTCTGCACTTCGCTCATCTGTATCTAGAATATCTGATATTTGTCGACATGTTAATATTAATAAATACATAATGTCAGGTTTGTGTCAAACATTCATGACGTTAACGAGCAACAGGAAGCTCGTTAGATGAACACAGGAAACACAGGAACAGCTTCCTCCTCCTGCTCTGGGTTCAGTCTCTTTAATCAATAACTGATGGATCGGTCGGAGTCTCTGCTCAGACTTTATCTGCTGACTTGTTGAGTCCCAGAGCCTGAACCACGTCCAGACTGAGTCCACTCTTCAGAGTTCTCCTCACTGAAACACACACACACACAGAATCTCATCAGAGACGTCAGAGTTAACGAGATAATAACTCGTTAAGGAGAATTCATTTAAATGCTACTCATTTCTTTAGCATTTTTAGGTTGTAGCGGCTCAGTTTTAAAGCTAGAGTGAAGATCCTGGTATCATAGTAAACTAGAGAACCTGATGAATCCATCGGTACCAACCAGGTCAGACTGGCTGGTCATGAAGGAGGTTAAATAACGCTCCAAAGTTACACTAAATCTTGGCAAGTAAAAACTGTCTTGGCCATTTCCAAAGGGGTCCCTTGACCTCTGACCTCCAGATATGTAAATGTGTGAGGGATTTTATCCAATAAAAAGTAAGCAAAAGAAATCAGAATAAAAGTCCCAAAATTTTTTAAAAATGTCCAAAAAAAGTCTGAAAAAAAGTCCCAAATAGTCAGAAAAATGTCTGAATTCTTTATTAAAAAAGTCAGAAAAAATGTCATAAAAATGTTTAAAAAAGTCCCAAAAAAGTCCAAAAAAGGTCAGAAAATGTTAGAAAAAAAAGTCTGAAAAAAGTCAGAAAAATGTCCCAAAAAAAGTCTGAAAAATAATATCTTGTCATGAAGGAGGTTCAAATTTACACTAAATGTTGGTGAGGAAAAACTGTCATCTTCAAAGGGGTCCCTTGACCTCTGACCTCCAGATCAGTGAATGTAAATGGGTTCTATGGGTACCCACGAGTCTCCCCTTTACAGACATGCCCACTTTATGATAATCACATGCAGTTTGGGGCAAGTCATAGTGAAGTCAGCACACTGACACACTGACAGCTGTTGTTGCCTGTTGGGCTGCAGTTTGCCATGTTATGATCTGAGCATATTGTTTTATGCTAAATGCAGAACCTGTGAGGGTTTCTGGACAATATCTGTCATTGTTTTGTGTTGTTAATTGATTTACAATAATAAATATATACATACATTTACATAAAGCAGCATATAATCTCCCTTTAAAGTTCATTTAGAACAGGTAAAAATGTGTGATTAATTTGTGATTAAAGATGATTAAATATTTTAATTGATTGACAGCCCTAATCACCTATATTATATAATATGTATACAGTAAACAT
>CAKAOJ020001825.1:7500-27699 GCA_916701645.2 Sebastolobus alascanus
GGGGGCTCATGTGGTATTCACGACCTCGTCAGTGGAAAGTTTCTGAAAGTTCAGAGTTCACGAGTTGTGACGTGTTTGTTGACGTTGTCAGAAATGGTGGAGGCCTTGGAAGGTCATCTTTACATAATAAGTTAATATATTGTAATTTTAGTCGTATATTGTTTTTCATGGTAATTTTATAACATGTCTGAGGAAAATGTTGATCTTCCCAACGACCTCATTATGTCTTTTTATTACACGGCTGTGTAATGTGACAGTGTTGGTCAATCACGGCGTTCTGCGGTCTGTTATTTCTGTATAGCAGACCGTTGCTATGTAGAACAGACCGTTGCTATGTAGAACAGACCGTTGCTATGTATAACAGACCGTTGCTATGGGCGCAGCTCTGATGTCGGACTCTGGCGGACCGTTTTTGCGTCAAAATATTGATTTCTTCAGTAAGTAGCCGTGTAATAAGAGAGATAATGTACAGCTAGCGGGTCATTGTAGTGAAAGAATCCCCTTCAGGGCGATGCAGCATCGCCCTGAAGGGGATTCTTTCACTACAATGACCCGCTAGCTGTACATTATCCCTTACATATTTACTGCATCATGTTACCCGCTCGCTAGCTTGTTAGCTTGTTAGCTTGTTAGCTTCTGTGGCTTCTAGACGCCGACAGTAACGTTAATGTTGCTGTTGCTTAGCAGCGGTGTTCTCACGACTTCACCACTTGAACGCCGAACATGTCGTGTTCACGACTTCCTGTGTTGTAAACACGAGATCACCAGTTTCATTTGAAGGCACCAAGTGTCTCAGGTGTGTCTGTGTCTCAGGTGTGTCTGTGTCTCAGGTGTGTCTCAGGTGTGTCTCAGGTGTGTCTCAGTTGTGTCTCAGGTGTGTCTGTGTCTCAGGTGTGTCTCAGGTGTGTCTCAGGTGTGTCTCAGGTGTGTCTGTGTCTCAGGTGTGTCTCAGGTGTGTCTCAGGTGTGTCTCAGGTGTGTCTGTGTCTCAGGTGTGTCTCAGGTGTGTCTCAGGTGTGTCTCAGGTGTGTCTCAGGTGTGTCTCAGGTGTGTCTCAGGTGTGTCTGTGTCTCAGGTGTGTCTGTGTCTCAGGTGTGTGTCTCAGGTGTGTCTCAGTCTGTGTCTCAGTCTGTGTCTCCGGTGTGTCTGTGTCTCAGGTGTGTCTCAGGTGTGTCTGTGTCTCAGTCTGTGTCTCAGTCTGTGTCTCAGTCTGTGTCTCAGGTGTGTCTCAGGTGTGTCTCAGGTGTGTCTCAGGTGTGTCTGTGTCTCAGGTGTGTCTGTGTCTCAGTCTGTGTCTCAGGTGTGTGTGTCTCAGGTGTGTCTGTGTCTCAGTCTGTGTCTCAGGTGTGTCTGTGTCTCAGGTGTGTCTGTGTCTCAGTCTGTGTCTCAGGTGTGTCTGTGTCTCAGGTGTGTCTGTGTCTCAGGTGTGTCTGTGTCTCAGGTGTGTCTCAGGTGTGTCTCAGGTGTGTCTCAGGTGTGTCTCAGGTGTGTCTGTGTCTCAGGTGTGTGTGTCTCAGTCTGTGTCTCAGTCTGTGTCTCAGGTGTGTCTCAGGTGTGTCTCAGGTGTGTCTCAGGTGTGTGTCTCAGGTGTGTCTCAGGTGTGTCTCAGGTGTGTCTCAGGTGTGTGTGTCTCAGTCTGTGTCTCAGTCTGTGTCTCAGGTGTGTCTCAGGTGTGTCTCAGGTGTGTCTCAGGTGTGTCTCAGGTGTGTGTCTCAGGTGTGTGTCTCAGGTGTGTCTCAGGTGTGTCTCACCTGTTGATGACCCTCCGGTGGACCACCTTCAGGATGATGATCCTCTGCGTACAGTCCTTCAGGAAGTCCGTCAGCTTGTTCTTCAGCACCGCCTTCGTCTCGTGTTTGGCCACCACCTTCAGGTTGTCCCATGATGCTTTGCAGCGTCTCTCCAGCTGCACCAGGTTCTCTGACAGCAGCTCAAAGTCCACCTGGAGGACAACGAGGACAACACTCACCTGTTCAACACTCACCTGGTCAACACTACTACTACATTTTAACTAAACAATAAAATATCAGAGAGAGAGAGAGAGAGAGAGAGAGAGAGAGAGAGAGAGAGAGAGAGAGAGAGAGAGAGAGCCGTACTTTGGCGGAGCGGGTGATGGCGGGGATCTCCGTGTAGATGTCAGAGGATTCTGGGTAATTTTCCAGCACCAGGCTGCAGGTGTGATGCAGCAGAGTCTGACGATGGACGGTGTCCTTCACCTCCACCACCTTCTCCAGGTAACCCAGCTCAAAGCCCTTCGCCTGCACACACACACACACACACACACACACACACACACACACACACACACACACACACACACACACACACACACAGTAGTGTAATCTCTGATGTGACAACATGTTAATCTGAACCTCCTCACACTGACCTCAGATCAGCTCCTGATAACTCTGATATTTAGATAACGTCTGTGATCATAACATTAAATAATCTGCAGGTTTCTGTCCTTCTGTCCTTCTGTCCTCTACATTCAGTGAGGACGTTTACTGTGTTTCTCTCTACAGAATGATGTTTTAATAATATTCAGAAAGAATAATAATATATTATATAAAGTATAACGCTGGGATGATCCACCTGATTCAGTACTATCATCATACCTGGGTAACGACTCGATATGTATTGTGATTGTTGTTAACTTCTTTAACTCTAGACCATGAAGGGAACAAGATGAATCAGACACTTCTGGAGACTTTTACTTTGGAAAATCTCTAAATGAATCCCAGTAAGAATGTTTGATTTTCAGCATGTATGTAGTCAGAGATGTCCTGAAGTCAAATATATCAGGATCATTGGCAGGAATTATTTATTACATTTATTATCCAGCAACCCAAAAATCAAAGAATAAAGACATTTCCCTCACAGATTAGTGGTATTTTCTTTTTAATTTATAAGGGACATGTAATGTTTTATACTTCTGGTGAATATAATCCAATCAATCTTATTTCGTTTCCGGGAGAGGGATCGCTGCTGAGCTGCTGCTGCTGCTGCCGCGCCTCCTCCGTGATTTGTTTGTTTGTTTGTTTGATCTGTTTGCTTAAACCTGCTTGTTGTATACTGCTTGATGTTCTGGTTCGCTGCCGAAGTAGTTCAACAGTCTGGTTTTCTCTGTGTCTTCGGCTCTACTGTGTTTAACTCTACACTCGGTAGCCTGCAGGACTCACCTGTGCTCTCTGTGGCTGGATCCCCTGATCTGATCTGCCTCCACACACCTGATGGAAGCTGTCTGCTGTCTCTCCTGCCTGTATTCCTGTGTTCCAGTGATTCCTGTGGTCTACCGCTAACACGGAGGTGTTCACCGTCACAAGCTTCACCCTGCCGCTGAAATACTCTGCACCGGAGCTGCTGTCTCTCTGATCCCACTACACGATCCCTCCAGCTCTGCTTACTCATCGTGACATCCTCAAACGACCCAGATATGTGCATCGTGGATCACGTCGGAACTTTCACTACATCAAGCACAATAACAACACAAGCATTCGCTCATTCTGGTCCACTGAGCCCCCCCCCCCCCCTCGCACTGCCACCCGTACTGTCAATCACAGTGTGTTATCCCCCTGCACAAAGCACACCTATGCACCACTTAACTGTTTAAAACTGGCTCTCTATAACATCAGATCTCTCACTAGCAAGGGTCTGCTGGTTCACGAGTTTATATTAGACAATAAACTTTTTATGCCTCACTGAGACCTGGCAACAGCCAAACGACTTCTCCCAGCTTAATGAAGCTGTCCCACCTGGCTTTGTGTATCTTAGCAAACCCCGTGGTTCCGGGAGGGGGGGGGGGGGGGGTCTTACTGTGCTCTATCGTGAGAACATTAAAATCAGTCCAGTCTCCGTCCCTCATCATTCTACTTTTGAATGTTTAGCTGTAAAACTCTCAGGCTCAACACCCATCATTATTATCACCATCTACAGACCAACAAAGCCTTCTGCCATCTTTCTCACTGAACTCTCAGCTTTATTAACTTCTGTGTGTGCCATGTTCCCATACTGTCATCCTTTAGGGTGACTTCAACATCCATATCGATAACCCTTCCAGTGGTCTTACCAATGATTTCACCTCACTCCTTGAATGTCTCGATATCACACAACACGTCAATTTCCCAACCCGTAACAAAGGTCACACACTTGATTTAATCTCCGCCTCCTTAAAACCACCGGTTGTCGACTCGAGCGGCTGCCCAAAAAGACTGGACTCTCAGTACACATCCAACAATACAACAGAACACTTACACCTCTACAAGAACGCTCTCTCCATCGCCAAATCTTCCTACTACTCCAACCTCATCAGTACCAAGGTAACACCAGAACCCTCTTCTCTACAGTCAACCACCTTCTTCAGCCTCCAAGAACCCCCCCCCCCCCCCAAATATCTCCGCTGATCACTGCACTGCCTTTCTGCAATTCTTTGAAAACAAAATCAACACCATCCACCAACAGCTGGCCTCATCCTGCCCCCCCCATGTGACCCACCCTGGATGGTTACCTCCTGCCAACCACTCATCAGAACCCTTTCTAACCTCACACCAGCAAATAACTTCTCCAAGTCCGTCTCTAGCTCTCCCGTCAGCTCCGTTCTCTTTATCCATCCATGGTCAGCTCCATCGGGGCCGTTTCAATGCATTTAACAGAAATGTCAGTATATGGGTGCTCTACAGTCGTAGCGTCGGCCCATTTGACCACGGAGACGAGAGCGACGGCCGGCTGGACCGCACGTTACCACGATACGATAACGCTTCCTGCTAACTTTTTCAGACTTTTTTTCACCCTTTTCTCTGAAATATTTGGGCCATATTTCAGACATACTTTGGCATTTTTCGGCCTTTTTTTGGACATATTTCAGACATTTAAAAAAAAAATTTCAGACGTATTTCGACTTTTTTTCTGACTTTTTTCCGACTTTTTTTTTTGGGCCTTTTTTAGAAATTAGCATGCAGCTTTAGCCGTGATGTCTAGCTCTGCTTTTCCTGCAATGTGTGAAACCCAAAGTGTTTCCATCCTTTACTGGATGTGTAGAGTTTACCACGCTGGATTTAACATGTGAGGGTGCAGGTCGTATCCACGACGACCCTCCAATGTTTTATACTTTCTGAGGTTTGTTTTGGTTGACGGATACGGAACGGATATGACATCACGTTACTCAGACTACCACAATAAAAGCGTTAAAAATATCTTTTGTAAAATCATAAAAAATCTTCATTTTAAACACTGTACATCTCTTCATTTTAGGACATATATTTTTATATTAGATATTATTAAATTCCTATTTTATATTCATGACTTCACAGTACTTGTTTTCTGTTTTCTCTGACTATATACTGTATATATTTATGTATATATATATATATATATATTTATTGTGACCATGATGAACCAAAGACAAACTGCTTGGATGTGAAAACCTGTTGTAGAACTTCTGTTAAATGATATCAGATCTGATCCAGCAGATGAATGTAATCATTATTAAACTGAGTCATTGATCACTCAGATGATCCAGATGTGTAACGAGTGTTTCTGTTCTCACGTTGGAGCTGTTCAGGAAGTTCCCGATGGCGAGCAGCGTGGCCAGCGTTCTCCTGAAGGTCTGATTGGACGCCAGCTGCTCCATGCCCAGCTTCAGGTCAAACAGCGGCTCTGCTATCTCCTGCAGGGGGGGGGGACAAAACATCCTGTCTCTAAGGTACGGTTCACACCTGATGGAGGCTCACACCTGATGGAGGCTCACACCTGATGGAGGCTCACACCTGATGGAGGTTCACACCTGATGGAGGCTCACACCTGATGGAGGTTCACACCTGATGGAGGCTCACACCTGATGGAGGTTCAAACCTGATGGAGGCTCACACCTGATGGAGGCTCACACCTGATGGAGGTTCACACCTGATGGAGGTTCACACCTGATGGAGGTTCAAACCTGATGGAGGCTCACACCTGATGGAGGCTCACACCTGATGGAGGTTCAGGCTCACACCTGATGGAGGCTCACACCTGATGGAGGTCAAACCTGATGGAGGCTCACACCTGATGGAGGCTCACACCTGATGGAGGTTCACACCTGATGGAGGTTCACACCTGATGGAGGATCACACCTGATGGAGGCTCACACCTGATGGAGGTTCACACCTGATGGAGGTTCACACCTGATGGAGGCTCACACCTGATGGAGGCTCACACCTGATGGAGGTTCACACTGATGGAGGTTCAACCTGATGGAGGCTCACACTGATGGAGTCACACCTGATGGAGGTTCAAACCTGATGGAAGGCTCACACCTGATGGAGGCTCACACCTGATGGAGGTTCAAACCTGATGGAGGCTCACACCTGATGGAGGCTCACACCTGATGGAGGTTCACACCTGATGGAGGCTCACACCTGATGGAGGCTCACACCTGATGGAGGTTCAAACCTGATGGAGGCTCACACCTGATGGAGGCTCACACCTGATGGAGGTTCACACCTGATGGAGGTTCACACTGATGAGGTTCACACCTGATGGGAGGATCACACCTGATGGAGGCTCACACTGATGGAGGCTCACACCTGATGGAGGTTCACACCTGATGGAGGCTCACACCTGATGGAGGTTCACACCTGATGGAGGTTCACACCTGATGGAGACTCACACCTGATGGAGACTCACACCTGATGGAGGTTCACACCTGATGGAGACTCACACGTGATGGAGACTCACACCTGATGAGTTCACACCTGATGGAGGCTCACACTGATGAGGAGGGCTCACACCTGATGGAGGTCACACCTGATGCGAGGCTCACACCTGATGTGATGGAGGCTCACACCTGATGGAGGCTCACACCTGATGGAGGCTCACACCTGATGGAGGCTCACACCTGATGGAGGTTCACACCTGATGGAGGCTCACACCTGATGTGATGGAGGCTCACACCTGATGGAGGCTCACACCTGATGGAGGCTCACACCTGATGGAGGCTCACACCTGATGTGATGGAGGCTCACACCTGATGGAGGCTCACACCTGATGGAGGCTCACACCTGATGGAGGCTCACACCTGATGGAGGCTCACACCTGATGGAGGCTCACAGTCAATATTTCTCACCAGAACACACTGAGTCAACCTACTGAACCAGAACCAGAACCAGATGTGTAGTCAGTGTGTGGTGGTGTGGGTGTGAGCGGTACCTTCTCCAGAACCTCGTAGTTGAGTTTGAAGGCCCAGAGCTGCAGGCGGGGGGTCAGGGCGCTGATGGAGGCCAGGCTGAACAGGAACTGCTCCGCCGTGCCCAGAGGAACGTCAGGATTGGCCAGCTGAGCGTCCTGGATCTTCTGCTTCTCCTCCTCGGTGGGGGTCATGGTCAGGATCTTCTGCTCAGGACAGAGGGGGGGGGGGGGGGGGTCAGTAAGAACACAGTATGGTCCGCTCTCTATTCTAATCTTCAGGACCGCCACGGCGCCCTCTGCTGACAGGAAGTGCTCCCTACCTCGATCCCCTCCTTGCTGATGGCGAACTCGTCATAGTTGAGGATGGCGTTCTTGATGACGTGGACGGCCGGCAGCACGGTCATACCGATGTTGATGGCGTTGCTCCTCTTCGGGTCCAGAACCAGAAGCTCAGACTTCTTTATCTCAGGTCCTTTCTGCACAGAGACATCACGTTAATAACACTTAATAACAGTCAATAACTGCTAATAACAGCTAATAACAGTTAATAACACATAATAACACCTAATAACTGCTAATAACGGTTAATAACAACTAATAACACATAATAACACCTAATAACTGCTAATAACGGTTAATAACAGCCAATAACAGTTAATAGCACCTAACAACAGCTAATAACAGTTAACAGCAGTATTAATAACTGCTAATAACAGTTAATAACAGCTAATAACAGTTAATAACAGCTAATAACAGCTATTAACAGTTAATAACACTTAATAACAGCTAATAACAGTTAATAACAGCTAATAACAGTTAATAATAGCTAATAACAGTTAACAGCAGTATTAATAACTGCTAATAACAGCTAATCACAGTTAATCAAAGCATTAATAACTGCTAATAACAGCGAATAACAGTTAATAGCAGTATTAATAACAGTTAATAACAGCTAATAACAGCGAATAACTTCTAATAACAGTCAATAACAGCTAATAACAGTTAATAACACCTAATAACAGCTAATAACACCTAATAACTGCTAATAACATTTACCAGCAGTATTAATAGCAGTTAATAACAGTTAATAACTGCTAATAACAGTTAAAAGCAGTATTAATAACAGTTAATAGCAGTATTAATAAGTTAATTACAGCTAATAACAGTTAATAGCAGTATTAATAACAGTTAATAACAGTTCACAGCAGTATTAATAACAGTTAATAGCAGTATTAATAACTTAATAACAGCTAATAACTATTAATAACAGCTAATAACTGTTAATATGAATTAAACAAACTTACATTTAGTTTCCTTCACAGAAAGAATGAAATGCTGAGATATAGCTATATATATAGTATATAGTATATTGTAGTAGTAGATATAGATGGAACTGTATATTTTTAAAAAGTTGTCTTATATCCTTTAAAATCACCTGATGACCCCCCGTGAGTCTCTGGCGACCTCTAGTTGCGACCTCCTGGTTGGGAACCAGTGAACTAGATGATGCTATACTGTATAATAATATACTGTAAAGTTCTGTTGTTAACTAAATAATTGTATTTATTAATGTACTAATTTAATTTGACTGATAATTAATTCATTAGTTCTCAATTATAGCGTCTCTTCTGACAATATTAACTGTAAATAAAATTATTAATTTTATTATTTTTGTCCCCATAAACAGGTAGAGGAGGTCCTGGTGGTTTTCTCAGCCCTGAGTAGTGTCTGCAGGTCCTCCTCTCAGGCTGCACCAGGCAGAGTGAAGGGCAGCGCTATGATCTCTGAGGAATATCTAAATATTTAGATATAACATCTGATAACCATAAATCAGCCGATAGTCATGATCTAACACAAACAAACAATCCCTTAAATTTGGTTATTAAAGACTCAGTAATATACGGAGCGGGACATTTATATTTATTATTAATAATAACAATAATAATAATGATTATTATTATTATTATTATTATTAATATTATATACATTTATATAATAATAATCATCATTATTATATACATTCATATAATAATAATTATTATGATTATTATCATTATTGTTACTATAATAATAATAATAATAATATAATTATAATTATTACAATATAAATGTACATAATATTTGTATTATTAATTTAAGAGTCAGAGCCCTCTGGTGGACAAACTGTGTTTCTACACACATCTTTGATAAATCAGCCGAAATCATCTTATTACAGATATATTGATATCTAATAACGAGAAATGTCAGAGATGTGTGTAGAAACACAGTTTGTCCACCAGAGGGCTCTGACTCTTACATTAATAATAAAAATCTTATATACATTTATATCATAAATAAATAAATAAATAAATAAATAATATAAATAAATAAATAATAATAATAATTATTAGTATTATTATATAAATTTATATAATAATAATAATAATTATTATTATTATTATTAATAATAATAACTGAGTGTTTAATAACCAAATTGAAGGGATTATTTGTGTGTGTGTGTTAGATCTCGACTATCAGCTGATTTATCAGTGTACTCAGTGCCTCCCACAATGCATCTGTTTGTAGTCCTCCAGCTGAAACGGGCCTTGTTACCTTGGCGACGTGCAGTTCCTTGGCTTTAGACTCGAACAGGTGTTCCAGTCGGGATGTGTCCACCGCCACCTTGTCCAGAGACGCCCAAACCGTCCCCCGACCGAACCGGCACTTCTGAGGCCCGTCGGCCTGCTTCAGCTCCTTCCAGAACAACTTCACCGTCTTCTTCTTCTTCTTCTGGAAGGACGCCGAGGACGAGGATGAGGAAGAGGGGGGAGGAGGAGGAGGAGGAGGAGGAGGAGCACCAGGTGGAGGGGGAGGAGGAGGAGGAGGAGGGACTAGACCTCCTGGTGGAGGAGGAGGAGGAGGTGCTGGAGGAGGAACACCCATCCCCGGGGGAGGAGGAGGAGGAGGAGGAATACCAGAGAAGCAGGAGGAGGAAGAGGAGGAGTCCAAGGTGTCCATGTCCAGAACGTCGATGTCCTCCTCGTCCAGCAGGTCGGAGAAGTCCAGGTCTTTGATGCGCAGGGCGGCGGCGCTCGGCTGCAGCTGGTCCCAGGCGTCCGCGGGCCCCCCGGGACCCAGAGGGGTCATCTGGGTCGTCTCCAGGCGCCGGGCCTGGCTCTCCACATCGATGCTGCTCTGCTGCCGGAGCTGCCGGTTCTGATGGAGCACGATCACGTCGTTATTTATAACAGGAAACAGTCAGAGGAACACTTCGTTAGTCTCCAGCTGTCACTCTTCACTAACCCTTCAGCTTCATCGGGGACATTTAGTAAGAGATAATGTACAGCTAGCGGGTCATTGTAGTGAAAGAATCCCCTTCAGGGCGATGCAGCATCGCCCTGAAGGGGATTCTTTCACTACAATGACCCTCTAGCTGTACATTATCTCTCTTATTACACGGCTACTTACTGAAGAAATCAATATTTTGACGCAAAAACGGTCCGCCAGAGTCCAACATCAGAGCTGCGCCCATAGCAACGGTCTGTTATACATAGCAACGGTCTGTTATACATAGCAACGGTCTGTTCTACATAGCAACGGTCTGTTATACATAGCAACGGTCTGTTCTACATAGCAACGGTCTGTTCTACATAGCAACGGTCTGTTATACATAGCAACGGTCTGTTATACATAGCAACGGTCTGTTCTACATAGCAACGGTCTGTTCTACATAACAACGGTCTGTAATACATAGCAACGGTCTGTTCTACATAGCAACGGTCTGTTCTACATAGCAACGGTCTGTAATACATAGCAACGGTCTGTTCTACATAGCAACGGTCTGTAATACATAGCAACGGTCTGTTCTACATAGCAACGGTCTGCTATACATAGCAACGGTCTGTTCTACATAGCAACGGTCTGTTCTACATAGCAACGGTCTGCTATACATAGCAACGGTCTGCTATACATAGCAACGGTCTGTTCTACATAGCAACGGTCTGTTCTACATAGCAACGGTCTGCTATACATAGCAACGGTCTGTTCTACATAGCAACGGTCTGTTCTACATAGCAACGGTCTGTTCTACATAGCAACGGTCTGCTATACATAGCAACGGTCTGTTCTACATAGCAACGGTCTGTTCTACATAGCAACGGTCTGTTCTACATAGCAACGGTCTGTAATACATAGCAACGGTCTGTTCTACATAGCAACGGTCTGTAATACATAGCAACGGTCTGTTCTACATAGCAACGGTCTGCTATACATAGCAACGGTCTGTTCTACAGAAATAACAGACCGCAGAACGCCGTGATTGACCAATCAGAATCGAGTATTCAACACAGCCGTGTAATAATAATATATAATATTTTTATGGCAATTTTTTTACGCTGACCAGAGAAACTTTTTAAAGAGTTAAATCATCTCTGAGCACCAGAACCGTAACACTGAACATGCTGGTGGTTCTGTTTGAATGTACATATTGTAAGTCAACAGGAAGTAGGCGGGGCTTCAGTATCATGACTACAGAAGCAGATAAAAGCAGCTGCATGCTGACAGATTAACTTCCTGTTTATCGGACCTGTTGTTCTTCAGCCAGGCGGGCCAGCGCTGCCTGGGCCGAGCCTTCCAGACCCTCCAGCTCAGCCCGGCGGGAGGCGCTGCTCTCACTGGGGCTGGAGGGTTCTACTGAGCGGGCTCTGAACAGACGGTCCAACACACGACCCCGACCGCCCAGATCGCCACCTGAGAGGAGGAGAACACACAGAGGAGGTCTCACTCGGACTCTACTTCCAGAACCAACGACACAGACCAGATATGTTTAAAGGGACACTGACGTTCCTGACTTTCTTTAAGAAGTAAAGAACTCCATCTACTGTAGTAATACACTGACTATGGATCAGAACCTCACAGAACCACACTGAGAAACACCTGAACTATCCCTCTAACCTCCATCTACTGTAGTAACACACTGACTATGGATCAGAACCTCATAGAACCACACTGAGAAACACCTGAACTATCCCTTTAACCTCCATCTACTGTAGTAATACACTGACTATGGATCAGAACCTCATAGAACCCCACTGATTGTTTATAGACAGTAATAGTAGGCTACATGTGTTCTCACCAGGCAGGAAGTTCCCTTCTTCTTCGGTGGTGTCGGGAGCAGCAGCAGCGATGGGGCTCAGCGGCGCCGTGCTGGAGGTCTTGGAGAATAGCATGTCCAGCAGAAACTTCTTGTCGTCGGACAGAGTGCTGAACTGCCGCTGCAGCGCCGGCGGCGCCGCTGTAGACACACAGATGATCACATTGTAACAGGAAGTCTGATGAACACCCTTCAGATTAAAAGCATCAGCTGACTCATTTGTTGTCTTTTTCAGTCCACTTTAATTTATAGAGCGGAGATCTCTCAGCTCCAGCAGCTAGTTTCTCTTTATATCTCACTGTGACTAAACCTCCTCTGGGATAATGAAGCTGAAGTGTTTTACATCTGTAAAATACTGTATGGATCTACGAAAAAAAGTCAAAAAACGAAATTTTTTCAGACATGTTTCTTAGGTTTTTTCATACTTTTGCCAGACATTTTCGAGAATTTTTTTTTTTTTTAACTCTTTTAGCACTTTTTTTTTTTTTTGTTACTTTTTTGGACATTTTTCAGACTTTTAAAAAAAAATTGTCAGACATTTCTAAGAAGTTTTTTCAGACATATTTCGGATATTTTTGAACATTTTTCAGACATTTTCTGGATTTTTTTTGAACATTTTTCGGACTTTCTTTTCAGACGTTTCTCAGAGTTTTTTTCTGACATTTTTCGGAAAGTTTTTAAAACTTTTTTTTCAGATTTTTTAAAACTTTTTTTCTGAGTTTTTTTGGACATTTTTGGATATTTTTCAGAGTTCTTTTCAGAATTTTTTTTAAACATTTTTAAAACCTTTTTGCAGATTTTTTTTGGACATTTACGAACATTTTTCAGACAGTTTTTTTTTCTTATATTCTGACTTTTTTCAGCATTTTTCTAACTTTTTTTTGATTGTTTTTTTTAATTAGATTGAAGTCTGCTGCTTCTGTGTATTGATTCATTGACTGGTCACCTGTTTATTAATCACTGTAGTTCTAGTGACTATTTATGAAGCATGATGTCATCTATAACAACGGGGTCAAGTTTACTCTCAGTGTGACCTTTGACCTCCGTGTGGGACATCATGCTGACTGTTTGTTGGGGGACGTAGAGGAGCTCCGTCAGCACTCAGCTGATTCATCATCACATCTCAAACACCTGACTCCAGAGGAGGGAGAGGAGGATTGTGGGTAACTGTAGTCTCACCTGGGTCATTCTGGGAGTCTGAGTGTCCGTTGCTGGATGTGGAGACTACAGACAAACACACAAGAGAAGAAGAAGATGTTATTGATCATGTGATATTTTATAAACCGGTTCCAGATTATCGTGAACATTAATTATTATATATTTAATTATTTTAAAACATTTACTCTGACGAGACAGTTCTTGAGACGGGACGCTGCCGCCCTCGTCTGCAGGCTGCAGGCTCGGGGTTATGACATCATCAGACGAGGACAGCCCGGACTGGCTGAGCTGTTTACTTCTTCTCCTCTTCTCCCACTGAGTGGCTGCCAGGCTGCGCAGGAAGGTGTCTCTGTAGGGGGGGGGGGCAGGAAACCGGGTGAGGCGGAGCCAACATGGCCGACTCGCAGAATCAGACGTCACATAAAACAGGCTTCACCTTCACATGCTGTTGAGTCCACCATCAAACTGTGATTGATTTTTAATAATAAAAATAATAACAGGACATTCCTGGCTTTTCAAAGTAAAAGTCTGAGACACAGACAGGAAGTCAGACAGAGTTGAGAGACGGAGTCTGAACATGAGAACAATATTAAATATAGATTTCTAGTTGAACCGTGTTGACAGCATGTGAATCAGAGTGAAACATTACAATCAGTTGAATCAGCAGGACGAACACGTTCAGTTCTTCTTCACTGCAAACAAACCAAAACCATCCAACACCAGCGATTAGACTCCACCCAGCAGGACCACCGGCAACACACACACACACACACACACACACACACACACACACACACACACACACACACACACACACCCTCAAAAACACCACACATCCGTCTACACACACCAGAAGCTGCAGCGCTGCGACGTCCTCAAACCAACAAACTCAGATTTATGATTTTAATATGGACAGTAAACACAAATGGAGAGAGGGGGGGGGGTATTTGTTAGTTCATATAATTTCACTTCTAATTTCAGCATTAGTGGCATTTGATAAAAATATTGTTGTATTAAGATTTTAAGTTCCACATTAAATGTTCTTTACGGTCGGCCTCTTTCCTATGGAGGACAGAACCTGCCAAAATCAAAAATAAATTACTCGATAAATCAATAAATATGTCATTAAATGTAGAAAAAATAATATTAAAATAAATGTAGCCATTAATTAACTGATAAAATGTGATAAATTGATATTTCTGTTTTAATTTGCTGCTTTATTTATTTATCTTTGTATTAATTACCTTATTTATTTACACTTCTGTTTAATTTCCCCCTTTTTTTATTTATGTATTTATTTTTTAAATTGATTTATTTTTGCATTTATTTTCTATTATATATTTATATATTATTGGAAGCTACATTATAAGAAAATAAATATAAATAAATAAATAATAACTCGGCATCATATTTTATGAACTCATTATTTGTTTAAAATCTTTATCTGCAAAGTAACCAGATAAAAGTAGAAGAATAAAGTAGAAATGAATAAATTAGATATCTAAATATATATATATATATATATATATATATATATATAATATGTATACTGTATATATTATATATGGTAGAAATAAAGACTGTAATTCAGCGTAGTACTTAGTAAATGTACTAAGTTACTAAGTTTAGTCTGATGGAGCTCAGAGCTGCTGGGTCTCTGGTCTGTAATCTCCAGGTCTGTGTTTAGTGGCTGCAGCAGCAGTTAAAGTTTCTATTGTTCTGATCTGAACCACAGGAGGACAATAGACCAGACCAGGACCGGGACCGGGACCAGGACCAGGACCCAGAGAGGGAGAGGAGACAACAACAGGCCAGAGGAGAGTTTATGAAGAGATGAAGAGATGAAGAGATGAAGAGATGAAGAGATGAAGAGATGAAGAGATGAAGAGATGATCCGTTGATAGTTTAGTGAAACGTCAGCAGCAGAAAGAACTGATTCAGTTTACAGTGGGACAGGAAGTCACGTCAACAGGTAACCTCTGATTCAACCTCACTGAGAGGTCAAAGGTCAACACACACCACACACAGAAGCAGCAGAGCCCGGCAGTCCTTCCTCCAGCTCCCAGCATGCAGTGGGGCTGCAGCAATACTTACGCAAACCTCCTCAGGACCGGCTTGTCCACATTTACATTAGAGTCAGCTGAGCTGCAGAGACACAACACAGAGCTGAGCAGGACACACACACACACACACACACACATACACGCACGCACACACGCAGACGCACACACACACACACACACACACGCACGCAGAAAACCGGGGACCAGTCAGGTCAACGATAGGATACGTCGACACTTGAACGGCCAGTTGAGTCAAAGAGTTTAGAAGCAAAGAGACGAAACTCTGGTGTTTTTTTGACAACAGCCGCTGCCGCCATCTTGGACTGAAAACGCTAATTATATTTATAATATTTTATTGTTCAACACAGGGCATTTCAGTAGAGACATTAAATCTGACAATAGAATAGAAATAATGTAGTTCTACTTCAGTACGTCTCTTTGTAGGAGGATGTTTTACTGACGTCTGGTCGTCTCTTTCAGTCCAACATGGTGGAAGCTCTGCTGCTGGGAGCTGATGTTGACATGGAACCAACTATTGACTTCACTTCTTACAGATATACGATGTTTCCTCTAGTGTCGTCTAGTGTCCTCGTCGGACCTGGTGGACATGTAGCGCTGGATTTAACATTATAGATGATGAATCAAACTTTGAAAATAACAAAGTCGGGACCCCCAGGATGGGAGCCAGTGAACTGGTGTATGGAGGCATTAAACAGCCACTGGGGGGGGGGCACTGTTCACATCTCACCACTAACGGAGAGAAGAGAGCTGAACTACAAGGACCTGGACTCCTGAGACCTGAACTACAAGGACCTGGACTCCTGAGACCTGAACCTGCAGGTGAGACCATGACGGCTTCTTCTCAGGTGCACTTAGAGGAAACCTCCCCAAACCACAATCACCATGGCAACAACACACAGTTTAACCTGGAGATTCCCCCAACAAGCACGCACGCTCGCACACACACACACACACACACACACACACACACACACACACACCAGCCAGTTTCCCATCATCCTCTCTGCTCAGACAGCAGCTGGAGGCTTCGACACCTTAAACCTGATGAAAAGTGCTCAGCTGCATAAAAACTCCTCAACAACAGAGTTTAATGATCCGGTGTAACAGCTAAACGTGTTCCTGTGGAAACACAGACGTGTTGTTGCTTCAGACGGCTCCACTGGTTTGTTTTTTGTGATCATCTCCCTGGTTCCCTCCACTAACAGGAAGTGATCATCTCCCTGGTTCCCTCCTCTAACAGGAAGTGATCATCTCCCTGGTTCCCTCCACTAACAGGAAGTGATCATCTCCCTGGTTCCCTCCACTAACAGGAAGTGATCATCTCTCTGGTTCCCTCCTCTAACAGGAAGTGATCATCTCCCTGGTTCCCTCCACTAACAGGAAGTGATCATCTCCCTGGTTCCCTCCACTAACAGGAAGTGATCATCTCCCTGGTTCCCTCCACTAACAGGAAGTGATCATCTCTCTGGTTCCCTCCACTAACAGGAAGTGATCATCACCCTGGTTCCCTCCACTAACAGGAAGTGATCATCTCCCTGGTTCCCTTCACTAACAGGAAGTGATCATCTCTCTGGTTCCCTCCACTAACAGGAAGTGATCATCTCTCTGGTTCCCCCATCTAACAGGAAGTGATCATCTCCCTGGTTCCCTCCACTAACAGGAAGTGATCATCTCCCTGGTTCCCCCATCTAACAGGAAATGATCATCTCCCTGGTTCCCTCCACTAACAGGAAGTGATCATCTCTCTGGTTCCCCCATCTAACAGGAAGTGATCATCTCCCTGGTTCCCTCCACTAACAGGAAGTGATCATCTCCCTGGTTCCCTCCACTAACAGGAAGTGATCATCTCCCTGGTTCCCTCCACTAACAGGAAGTGATCATCACCCTGGTTCCCTCCACTAACAGGAAGTGATCATCACCCTGGTTCCCTTCACTAACAGGAAGTGATCATCTCTCTGGTTCCCCCATCTAACAGGAAGTGATCATCTCCCTGGTTCCCTCCACTAACAGGAAGTGATCATCTCTCTGGTTCCCCCATCTAACAGGAAGTGATCATCTCCCTGGTTCCCTCCACTAACAGGAAGTGATCATCTCCCTGGTTCCCTCCACTAACAGGAAGTGATCATCACCCTGGTTCCCTTCACTAACAGGAAGTGATCATCTCTCTGGTTCCCCCATCTAACAGGAAGTGATCATCTCCCTGGTTCCCCCATCTAACAGGAAGTGATCATCTCCCTGGTTCCCTCCACTAACAGGAAGTGATCATCTCCCTGGTTCCCTCCACTAACAGGAAGTGATCATCACCCTGGTTCCCTCCACTAACAGGAAGTGATCATCTCCCTGGTTCCCTCCACTAACAGGAAGTGATCATCACCCTGGTTCCCTCCACTAACAGGAAGTGATCATCACCCTGGTTCCCTTCACTAACAGGAAGTGATCATCTCTCTGGTTCCCTCCACTAACAGGAAGTGATCATCTCTCTGGTTCCCTCCACTAACAGGAAGTGATCATCTCCCTGGTTCCCTCCACTAACAGGAAGTGATCATCTCCCTGGTTCCCTCCACTAACAGGAAGTGATCATCTCCCTGGTTCCCTCCACTAACAGGAAGTGATCATCTCTCTGGTTCCCTCCACTAACAGGAAGTGATCATCACCCTGGTTCCCTCCACTAACAGGAAGTGATCATCTCCCTGGTTCCCTTCACTAACAGGAAGTGATCATCTCTCTGGTTCCCTCCACTAACAGGAAGTGATCATCTCTCTGGTTCCCCCATCTAACAGGAAGTGATCATCTCCCTGGTTCCCTCCACTAACAGGAAGTGATCATCTCCCTGGTTCCCCCATCTAACAGGAAGTGATCATCTCCCTGGTTCCCTCCACTAACAGGAAGTGATCATCTCTCTGGTTCCCCCATCTAACAGGAAGTGATCATCTCCCTGGTTCCCTCACTAACAGGAAGTGCTCATCTCCCTGGTTCCCCTCCACTAACAGGAAGTGATCATCTCCCTGGTTCCCTCCACTAACAGGAAGTGATCATCACCCTGGTTCCCTCCACTAACAGGAAGTGATCATCACCCTGGTTCCCTTCCACTAACAGGAAGTGATCATCTCTCTGGTTCCCCCATCTACAGGAAGTGTCATCTCCCTGGTTCCCTCCACTAACAGAAGTGATCATCTCTCTGGTTCCCCCATCTAACAGGAAGTGATCATCTCCCTGGTTCCCTCCACTAACAGGAAGTGATCATCTCCCTGGTTCCCTCCACTAACGAAGTGACTCACCCTGGTTACCCTTCACTAACAGTGAAGTGTCATCTCCTGGTTCCCCCATCTACCAGGAAGTGATCATCTCCCTGGTTCCCCCAACTAACAGGAAGTGATCATCTCCCTGGTTCCCTCCACTAACAGGAAGTGATCATCTCCCTGGTTCCCTCCACTAACAGGAAGTGATCATCACCCTGGTTCCCTCCACTAACAGGAAGTGATCATCTCCCTGGTTCCCTCCACTAACAGGAAGTGATCATCTCCCTGGTTCCCTCCACTAACAGGAAGTGATCATCTCCCTGGTTCCCTCCACTAACAGGAAGTGATCATCTCCCTGGTTCCCTCCACTAACAGGAAGTGATCATCTCTCTGGTTCCCTCCACTAACAGGAAGTGATCATCTCCCTGGTTCCCTCCACTAACAGGAAGTGATCATCTCCCTGGTTCCCTCCACTAACAGGAAGTGATCATCTCCCTGGTTCCCTCCACTAACAGGAAGTGATCATCTCCCTGGTTCCCTCCACTAACAGGAAGTGATCATCTCCTGGTTCCCTCCACTAACAGGAAGTGATCATCTCCTGGTTCCCTCCACTAACAGGAAGTGATCATCTCCCTGGTTCCCTCCACTAACAGGAAGTGATCATCTCCCTGGTTCCCTCCACTAACAGGAAGTGATCATCTCCCTGGTTCCCTCCACTAACAGGAAGTGATCATCTCTCTGGTTCCCTCCACTAACAGGAAGTGATCATCTCCCTGGTTTTCAGATTTTCTATCTGTAAATGAAGTTTTCAATTTTAAATGTAAACATGAAACTTTCATTTTATGTAGCTGAGCACCAAACTGACACACAGGAGGAGGGAGGTGGTAGGAAGAGGAAGAGGGAGGAAGAGATGTGTACTTACCAGAAGACCAGGTCAGCCTCCCCAAAGCTGGGGGAGGAACGAGGGAGGAGAGGAAGAGAAAAGACGAAGGAGGAGGAAGATTAAAGCAACAGACAACAACATTATAATGTTATTATAATGTTATTATAATGTTATAATAATGTTATTATAATGTTATAATATAGACAGACAGACAGACTTACAGACAGGCAGACAGACAGACTGCAGCACTGTGAAACTGAAAATCTAAAACATTAATTTATTAACGAAAAGCTGATCTGTGAAGATCCAGAGATAACCTAGAGATGATCCAGAGACAGCTCCACGATCACAACTGAATATTCTCAGTCCTGTCCAGTCAAACTGGTAAAAGTCCACGTGGACACCAGATCAGACCAGATCAGATCAGACCAGTCAGACCAGATCAGACCAGATCAGACCAGTCAGACCGGTCCCATACACAGAAAACTGATTCAAATGTTAAAAGATCAACATCCTCCAAAACAACAGAAAACAACAATAAACA
>CAKAOJ020001826.1:0-26684 GCA_916701645.2 Sebastolobus alascanus
AAAAAAAAAAACCCTTTTGGTTGTTTTAAAAACCCCTTGAAAATTTAAAAGGCCTTTTTTTGGGTTTTAAAAAAAACCTCGCGCGGACGCGTGGCCTTGTAGATGGTGCTCACATAAAGCATGACGAGACGTTTATGCTCAGCGTGTTGTTTGTTGCTTTTGCTCCGAAACGCCAGGAGACATACAAACAAAATATCCTGTGGATAAGAAAGGGGTCAACGAGTGGTACCGGAGAGGAAAGTAGGTTCCCTGGCAACAGTAGTAAACAAAAACACCGACGTCCGCCAAACACTGCATTTGTGTCCTGTAATTATTACTGTCGCTTACCTCCAAGTCTAAATGACTTCCTGTCTCTCGGTGTTTCCCCCTCGGGTCACCACTCTTTATATCAGCCCTTTTTTTTTAGCTTTAACAAAATGATCTCAATTTTTTCACAGCCTGCGTAAAAAGACCCCTTTTGCCCAGGGGGTTCCCTTTTTTCTTTCCAAATATTTAATGACATGTGACTGTCCCTGTGGTCATGTGACTGCCCCCGTAGTCTCTCAATAAACGGGTTTTTTTTTTGCGTAAAGGTTGCTGCCCCCGGGGTTTAATGCCAAGAAAAGGGGTGCTATCATTAAACCAAAGGGTTCAGATTTCCTCTCAAAGGAGAACACAGGACAGGTGATACAGAGCACATATGAATGCTGGAGCAAAACAAACATGCAGTTAAATTCCAGGTGGATTTAAAAATGTAATGTATTTATAATGATCTTAAATGGTCGTGCTGTATGACACAACACATGTCACTGTTTTAAAAAAACAAGTAGTGTTTTCAGACACGGAGACGTCATCAGACAGATAGTCTTATTTTGTACAGTGCTGTCTGACTGGCTGTCTGCAGTCCAGCTCTTGTTCTGGATCTTTCTCCACACTGGGGACAGGGGGAAATCTCCTGATGAAGCAGACTGGTCCCAGTATGAGGTGATGCACTGTCTGCAGAACCAGTGTCCACAGCTGGTAGAGACTGGATCCTTCAGGACGTCCTGACACAAAGCACAGCAGGACAGCTGCTCCTCCACAGAGACATCACTCCTCTTCCTTTTCCTGTGAAGACATGTCTTTATAACAAAAATGATTTGTTGATTGGCAGACACTGTCTCAAAGCTCAGATGGTCACAGGGAACATTAAAGTGTTGGTACTTTTCTGTTTGAATTCAGCATTCAGTCTGTGATGACAGTGTTCCTTTATTTTAACTCTCCTGCTTTTATAAACACTAATGAGCTGAATTTCCTATCTGGCTGTCTTATTAACCTCTTAACAATCTGACGGACGCTATTCTGTCTTTCAGAGGTTTTAGCGGCTCAGTTTTAAAGCTAGAGTGAAGATACTGGTAACATATGAAAATAGAAAACCTGATGAATCCATTGATACCAATATGTCATGCTAGCTTGTTGCACTATTCTACTTATCATGCACCCTGTAATAAAATTTTTGTTCATTCGATATGGAGTCTCTCCCGGTTGAAATATATACTCCTTATAGTCGTTCATTAACGTTACACATAGTAACTTAGATGGCGGTCAGTATTATACATCCTTAAAGTAGTGAATTAATACAGTATCTATACATCCTTATAGTCAGTGTATTAATACAGTAACTTAGATGATGACACTGCTACATGTACAGTATATATACATCCTTATAGTCAGTGTATTAATACAGTAACTTAGATTGCGGTCGCCCTTTCTCCAAATTTTGGGGAAGCAGACAGGAGTACCAGCAGGAAGCTAAGCGATGTACTGCTGTGGATGGCACGTTAGTTCAGATCAGAAAGTCACACAATAACACAAACTAACTAACCGATGGATGCAGCGTTAGACCCGAACTCCTTCGTTCTGAGAGGTAAAATTACTGGTTTTGTGAATGGAGTCTTGTGGCTTTGAAGACAGTGGGATAAAGGCTTCAGTTCTCCGTCAGAAAGGGCTGTCTGATGGCGAGGTAAAGCAGAGAAAATATTCTAAATATAGCATACAATTAAAGAAATATATTGATTCTTTTTTAAATGGCTAAAAAACGTTTTTCTGCTGCTCCCGTCCACAGCTGCTTTACCTCACCGCAGACAGCCTTTTTTGACGGGGAACTGAAGCCGTTATATCGCTCTTTCAAAGCCCCCAGACTCCATTCACAAAAACAGTAATTTTACTTCACAGAACAGGGAGTATACATACAACCCCACTTCAAAAAAAGCTGCCATAACAGCTGATTTAAGAGAAGTCAAACCAAAACAGTATTTTGAAGACAAATGTAAGAAAAGTAATTACACATTTGAAGCACATTCTTTCAGATTTTGAATAGTTGTAAATCTTTACAGCGACTTCAACGTTCGGGCAGAAATATGAATATTTCCCTGAAGTGAAACTTTTGAAATGGAGGTTCTCAGGTGTTTTGTTAGAGAAATACAATCAGCAGTTTTTGGCTATAAAGCCCAGACTAAGATCCATCTTAGTTTGAAACAGTATTTGCACTAATAGTTCTGCATCAGGAATATAAATCTTTTAGCAGAACATTTAGTCTTCATCCTCAATGCATCATCGTCCATCAGGTCAGCTTACAGAAAAAACAGTCTCTTACTTTGACTCTGTGGGTACAGGTTCATTACTGAAGTATGGAGGTTCCCATCTGGACGAGTCACTCTTCATAGACAGACAGCTGGGTGCTGGAGACTCTGCTCTCGGTCTGTACTGAACTCTGCAAACACCAAGATGATTTTATTCATATCACATGAATCCTTGATAAATTCTCTGATGACAAAACCATTTCAGTAGCTCTAAACACACAATCTATTGCTACTGTCAATAATTTGGTTTAAAAGTTTGTATTGGTCCTCTTAGATTACAGCTTTCTTGGTGACTGACAGCTGTCACAGATACGAAGAAAAATACACAAATTAATTCTTATATGTCATGAAAAGTTTGTTAAACTTCAGTTAGTAAATACATTTTAGTAGAAATTTAATATACAAACACAAAATGAACAAAATCATGGCATTGTCATGGCATAATTTTGTTTTTATATCATCCTGTATCTTCCCGTGGTGTTCCTTATGTATTCAAAAATCGGAACTCTACGTACAAAGGTTTTAGCATCAAAATGCTGTTTTCCCTTCAAGCCCTTCTAAAAACTTTCTCCCACGTGACCTGACGTAGGTTTCTGCATGATGACGCTGCTACATGTACAGTATATATATATCCTTATAGTCAGTGTATTAATACAGTATATATACATCCTTATAGTCAGTGTATTAATACAGTTACTTAGATGATGACACTGCTACATGTACAGTATATATACATCCCTATAGTCAGTGTATTAACGTTACATTCAGTAACTTAGATGGCGGTCGGCGTGCTCCCAGTCTGGAGAAGCAGACAGGAGTACCGGCAGGAAGCTAAGCGATGTACTGCTAAGGACGCCACGTTATTACAGATCAGAAAGTCACACAATAACACAAACTAACTAACCGATGGATTCAGCGGTAGACCAGCAACTCCTGTGTTCTGAGAGGGAAAATGACTGGTTTTGTTAATGGAGTCTGGTGGCTTTGAAGACAGTGACATAAAGGCTTCAGTTCTCCGTCAGAAAGCGCTGTCTGATGGCGAGGTAAAGCAGAGAAAATATTCTAAATATAGCGTACACTAAAATAAATATTTTTATTATTTTGTTTTAGGTGGCTAAAATACATTTTTCTGCTGCTCCCGTCCACAGCTGCTTTACCTCGCCGTCAGACAGCCCTTTCTGACGGGGAACTGAAGCCGTTATATCGCTCTCTTCAAAGCCACCAGACATCATTCACAAAAGCAGTAATTTTACTTCCCAGAACACAGGAGTATACATACAACCCCACTTGAAAAAAACCTGTCATAACAGCTGATTTTAGGAGAAGTCAAACCAACACAGTATTTTGAGGACAAATGTGAGAAAATGAATGACACATTTGAAGCACATTCTTTCAGATTTTGAATAGTTGTAAATCTTTACAGTGACTTCAACGTTCGGGCAGATATATGAATATCTTTTTGAAGTGTAAATTGTGAAATGGAGGTCCTCAGGTGTTTTGTTAAAGAAATACAATCAGTAGTTTGTGGCTATAAAACCCAGACTGAGATCCATCTTAGTTTGAAACAGTATCTGCACTAATAGTTCTGCATCAGGAGTATAAATCTTTTAGCAGAACATTTAGTCTTCATCCTGAATGCATCATCATCCATCAGGTCAGCTTACAGTAAAAACAGTCTCTTACTTTGTGTCTGAGGGTCCAGGTTCATTACTGAAGTATGGAGGTTCCGGTATGGACCAGTCACTCTTCATAGACAGACAGCTGGGTACTGGAGACTCTGCTCTCGGTCTGTACTGAACTCTGTAAACACCAAGATGATTTTATTCATATCACATAAATCCTTAATAAATTCTCTGATGACAAAGACATTTCGGTAGCTCTTAACACACAAACTACTGCTACTGTCAATAATTTGGTTTAAAAGTTTGCATTAGTCCTCTTAGATTACAGCTTTTCTGGGTGACCGACAGCTGTCACAGATACGAAGAGGAAGAATACACAAATTTAATTATTATATGTCATGAAAAGTTTGTTAAACTTCAGTTAGTAAATACATTTTTGTAGAAATTTAATATACAGACACACAATCAACAAAATCATGGCATTGGCATAGCATAATTTTGTTTTTATATCATTCTGTATCTTCCCAGTGGTGTTCCTTATGTATTCAAATCTGAACTCTACGTACGAATGTTTTAGCATCAAAATGCTGTTTTCCCTTCAAGACCTTCTAAAGACTTTCTCCCACATGGTGACCTGACGTAGGTTTCTGCATGATGACGCTGCTACATGTACAGTATATATACATCCTTATAGTCAGTGTATTAATACAGTATCTATACATCCTTATAGTCAGTGTATTAATACAGTAACTTAGATGATGACACTGCTACATGTACAGTATATATACATCCTTATAGTCAGTGTATTAATACAGTATATATATATCCTTATAGTCAGTGTATTAATACAGTATATATACATCCTTATAGTCAGTGTATTAATACAGTAACTTAGATGATGACGCTGCTACATGTACACTATATATACATCCTTATAGTCAGTGTATTAATACAGTATATATATATCCTTATAGTCAGTGTATTAATACAGTAGCTTAGATGATGACGCTGCTACCTGTACACTATATATACATCCTTATAGTCAGTGTATTAATACAGTAACTTAGATGATGACGCTGCTACATGTACACTATATATACATCCTTATAGTCAGTGTATTAAAACAGTATCTATACATCCTTATAGTCAGGGTATTAAAACAGTATATATACATCCTTATAGTCAGTGTGTTAATACAGTAACTTAGATGATGACACTGATACACGTACATTATATATATATACTTCCTTAAAGTCAGTGTATTAATACAGTAACTTATATGATGATACTGCTACATGTACAGTATATATACATCCTTATAATCAGTGTATTAATAGAGTTTCTGAGATGATGACAATGCTACATACACAGTATTTATACATCCTTAAAGTCAGTGTAGTAATACAGTAACTTAGATGATGACACTGCTACATGTACAGTATATATACATCCTTATAGTCAGTGTATTAATACAGTAACTTAGATGATGACACTGCTACATGTACAGTATCTATACATCCTTATAGTCAGTGTATTAATAGTTTCTGAGATGATGACAATGCTACATATACAGTATATATACATCCTTAAAGTCAGTGTATTAATACAGTAACTTAGATGATGACACTGCTACATGTACAGTATATATACATCCTTATAGTCAGTGTATTAATACAGTAACTTAGATGGCGGTCGGCATGCTCCCAGTTTGGAGAAGCAGACAGGAGTACCGGCAGGAAGCTAAGCGATGTACTGCTGTGGACGCCACGTTAGTTCAGATCGGAAAGTCACACAATAACACAAACTAACTAACCGATGGATGCAGTAGTAGACCAGCAACTCCTGTGTTCTGAGAGGTAAAATTACTGGTTTTGTGAATGGAGTCTGGTGGCTCTGAAGACAGTGACATAAAGGCTTCAGTTCTCCGTCAGAAAGGGCTGTCTGATGGCGAGGTAAAGCAGAAAAAATATTCTAAATATAGCATACAATTAAAGAAATATATTGATTCTTTTTAAGTGGCTAAAATACGTTTTTCTGCTGCTCCCGTCCACAGCTGCTTTACCTCACCGTCAGACAGCCTTTTCTGACGGGGAACTGAAGCCGTTATATCGCTCTCTTCAAAGCCACCAGACTCCATTCACAAAAGCAGTAATTTTACTTCCCAGAACACGGGAGTATACATACAACCCCACTTGAAAAAAAGCTGCCATAACAGCTGATTTAAGAGAAGTCAAACCAACACAGTATTTTGAAGACAAATGTAAGAAAAGTAATTACACATTTGAAGCACATTCTTTCAGATTTTGAATAGTTGTAAATCTTTACAGCGACTTCAACGTTCGGGCAGAAATATGAATATTTCCATGAAGTGAAACTTGTGAAATGGAGGTTCTCAGGTGTTTTGTTAGAGAAATACAATCAGTAGTTTTTGGCCATAAAGCCCAGACTAAGATCCATCTTAGTTTGAAACAGTATCTGCACTAATAGTTCTGCATCAGGAATATAAATCTTTTAGCAGAACATTTAGTCTTCATCCTCAATGCATCATCGTCCATCAGGTCAGCTTACAGAAAAAACAGTCTCTTACTTTGACTCTGTGGGTACAGGTTCATTACTGAAGTATGGAGGTTCCCATCTGGACGAGTCACTCTTCATAGACAGACAGCTGGGTGCTGGAGACTCTGCTCTCGGTCTGTACTGAACTCTGCAAACACCAAGATGATTTTATTCATATCACATGAATCCTTGATAAATTCTCTGATGACAAAACCATTTCAGTAGCTCTAAACACACAATCTACTGCTACTGTCAATAATTTGGTTTAAAAGTTTGTATTGGTCCTCTTAGATTACAGCTTTTCTGGGTGACTGACAGCTGTCACAGATACAAAGAGGAAGAATACACAAATTAATTCTTATATGTCATGAAAAGTTTGTTGAACTTCAGTTAGTAAATACATTTTAGTAGATATTTAATATACAAACACACAATCAACAAAATCATGGCATTGGCATGGCATAATTTTGTTTTTATATCATTCTGTATCTTCCCAGTGATGTTCCTTATGTATTCAAATCTGAACTCTACGTACGTATGTTTTAGCGTCAAAATGCTGTTTACCTTTCAAGCCCTTCTAAAGTCTTTCTCCCACGTGACCTGACGTAGGTTTCTGCATGATGACGAAGCTACATATACAGTATATATACATCCTTATCGTCAGTGTATTAATACACTAACTTAGATGATGACACTACTACATGTAGAGTATCTATACATCCTTATAGTCAGTGTATGAACGTTACATACAGTAACTTAGATGGCGGTCGGCATGCTCCCAGTCAGGAGAAGCAGACAGGAGTACCGGCAGGAAGCTAAGCGATATACTGCTGTTGACGCCACGTTAGTTCAGATCAGAAAGTCACACAATAACACAAATTAACTAACAGATGGATGCAGCGGTAGACCAGCAACTCCTGTGTTCTGAGAGGTAAAATGACTGGTTTTGTGAATGGAGTCTGGTGGCTTTGAAGACAGTGACATAACGGCTTGAGTTCTCTGTCAGAAAGGGCTGTCTAATGGCGAGGTAAAGCAGAGAAAATATTCTAAATATAGTGTACACTTAAACAGATATTGATTTTTTGTTGTTTTAGGTGGCTAAAATACGTTTTTCTGCTGCTCCTGTCCACAGCTGCTTTACCTCACCGTCAGACAGCCCTTTCTGACGGGGAACTGAAGCCGTTATATCGCTCTCTTCAAAGCCACCAGACTTCATTAACAAAAGCAGTAATTTTACTTCCCAGAACACGGGAGTATACATACAACCCCACTTCAAAAAAAGCTGCCATAACAGCTGATTTTAGGAGAAGTCACACCAACACAGTATTTTGAGGACAAATGTGAGAAAATTAATTACACATTTGAATTACATTCTTTCAGATTTTGAATAGTTGTAAATCTTTACAGCGACTTCAACGTTCGGGCAGAAATATGAATATCTTCTTGAAGTGTAAATTGTGAAATGGAGGTTATCAGGTGTTTTGTTACAGAAATACAATCCATCAGGTCAGCTTACAGTAAAAACAGTCTCTTACTTTTTGTGTGAGGGTCCAGGTTCATTACTGAAGTTTAGAGGTGTCCACATGGACCGGTCACTCTTCATAGACAGACAGCTGGGTACTGGAGACTCTGCTCTCGGTCTGTTCTGAACTCTGCAAACACCAAGATGATTTTATTCATATCACATGAATTCATATCACATAAAACTATATCAGTAGCTCTAAACACACAAACTACTGCTACTGTCAACAATAAGTAAGTGAAAATGTACAGCGAGCCTGTCATTGTTGTGAAAGAATCCCCTTCAGGGCGATGAGAGACTTCTCCGCCTCACGTCGGGATGCAGCATCGCCCTTTCGGGGATTCTTTCTCAACAATGACCCCCTAGCTGTACATTATTCCTTATTTAAAAGTTTGTAGCCGTTTTCTTAGATTAGATTACATCTTTTCTAGGTGACTGACAGCTGTCACAGATACTAAGAGGAAGAGTTTATATGTTAAATTTTAGTTGGCAAATACATTTGTGTAGAAATTTGAATATACAAACACAAAATCAACAGAAAACATGGCATTGTCAGAGGTAACTAAAAACGAGTCCTATAAATGAGTTAGTAGCAGCTCTCTTACTTTGACTCTGAGGCTCCAGGATCACCTTTAGACCGGTCACTCTTCATAGACAGACAGCCAGAGACTAGAGACTCTGCTCTGACCTCCTCTTCCTCCACACAATCACTCATCTTCTGATCTGAAGTCAGTCTGAGAGGTTAAACAGGAACACTGACTGTGAGCTCAGAACATGTAAAGGAAACAAGTTTGTACAAGAGTCACAGGCAAGACTGAGAGAACAGGAAGTAACACGCACGGACGCGCACACACACACACACACACACACACACACACAGTATACAGTATAATAAAACCATCCGGCATCAACCCGGTCAGTTCTCTTTAAATCTCTGCTTGTTTTCTTGGGTTTCAGCAGGTTTAATGAGTATTATTCAGCCAGTCTCGACTTTGTATTCACAGATGAATCAAACTGTTGAGTTCATTCTAACATTTATCTCCTCTACAGTCCACAGGGACAAAACTGACTCAGAGAGTTTAACAGTAAAGTAATAAAATGTTGGATTAACACTCACCCTGCTTCACTCTTTAGTTTTCCTCCTGCTCCGTTGAGTCAAAATGGAGTCTGAGCTGACTGAACACTTTCACTTTCAGGGTTTACTCCGGGGTGCTTCTCAATTCCACATTTTTCGCCTCCTCGACTCCTCGATCCTCGATCCTCCGGCTGTGACCCAGAAATCGATCTCAGCCCTCCATCTCACGTCCCAATTCCTAAAATGCTTCTGGAGGAGCGAGGAGCGAGGATCCTCCAGTGTATCCTCCAGTGTATCCTCCAGTGTATCCTCCAGTGTATCCTCCAGTGTATCCTCCACGGAAGTTGTTTACCGACCGACACGCCCCCTTATTGGATATCGTTTATTGATTGGACGCTGCGCCGATCGGACTGATCTGATTCAGGTCAACATCACTGAGTTTTATACCGGAGTGAAGACAGATCATAGATTAAACGTTTTATAGTTTAGTTGTCTTCTGATTCACCATCTAGTTAATATCTGTGTTAATTGTAGCTCTGAACAGCAGCAGAAGGTCCTGCAGTATCTCTCATTCACACACAGCGAGTGAAGCCGCCTGTCACTGAGAGGGGTTTATACATCTTTTTTTACATCTTTCTGCATTTATTAGAATGATTTTTCTTTTCATGATCTGTTATTTCCCCCGTTAACTTATATTAATGATACTATTAAAGTCTGAGAGAGAAGGAGAGTCTGTCTGTCAGCAACAAAAACCTCTTACATTATTTATCTTCTTTTCCATTCAGTCACGTGAGGCTGATAATTCCTGAATGTCGGGATTGATATGAGTTACATCATTTACATTTTCCCTGAAACATTCAGCCTGATAAATAATGTCCAGTGTTCAAAAGACCCCATAGTCATATTATGGGTTATTAAATAATGAATTCACAATCAGAATATCGATAACTACAGATGCTAATGATGAATAAATAATATAAAGATATTGTGCCAGTAGAACAACTGTGTGTCTTTATTAGTATTATTAGTACAGTTCAAACACAAACTCCATCTATTTTGCAGAAATCTCCAAATGTCAAAAGTTTTTGATCCCAAATCACAGCATGTCTTTTTCTCTGGTGTTCCTCAAGGTCTTGGTGTCTTAATGTGGTATTTTGGAGGGATAATTGATCATTTTTATCAATTCTCCAGTGGTAAAAAATTGTTAAATTTAGCATTAAATCTGTGTAACAAATGACCCAACCCAAAAATTGCTGCAACAACTTAAGAGACATAATAGAGCATGAGGATGGACATCATATACTTCTATCATCATGTTCTAAACCCTTATACACTTTAATTATTCATTCCAATTAATAATTAATGTTTATTTCTGATTTATGACTAGAACAACGTGACACACAGTGCTGAGCTGCATCTCAAATTAATCTTCAGGTTCCAGCTTTCAGATGATAAAATGGGGTCTATTGTGCGTCTCAGAGGGTTAAAATGACGGAGCTTTGACAACATGGTTCTTGGTATGACTTTAAAAAGAGTGTGTGTTGTATGTGGGAGGTGTGTGAATGCTAAGGAAAGGGGACAGAAGCTTTACAGCAGCTGAATGAATTGGTCCCTTCAGTCAGCAGGCACTAACAGGATGGAGTTTTTACTTCGGGAGATACACCTCAGCGTGGGAACCGCCTTCATCAATCCAAACACACACATATGTACACGCTGTAGATATTCTGGCAACATGTCAATAATGCTGTAAGTAGAAGTCAACTAGTTTGAATAGTTTCTCACCACACTGATCTCTCAGCTCTCACATGTCTTTCTGTGATTACTGTGCACAGTGCTGCTCTATGCTCTGCTTTACTTTATCATAGCATCACATTCACTATTGGGACCATTGACCTTCATCTGAAGGGAGCAAATATTCTGTTTAACATTTAATCTTTTATTGCAGAAACTTGACGTTCCCATTCAGCATGGTGAATCCTGATGGCCAGCATCTGAGATTATCATCGGATCCCCATTAATAGTTGATCAGTCAGTATTGATCCAATCCTCAGTCAGAGTCAGAGGGGGGGGGGGGGGTCACCACTTGCAGTGTATTGTGTGTTGGTATTTTTCCGACGTGAGACGCACTCGCCTCCCACCACGTGACATACTGTTGATTATTTCTAACTGACGTGAGAAGACGACGTGGTGGTAAATAGAGAGCAGGTACGCTGATATCAAATGAAAACTCTTCATCACACAAGACATCTCCTGGAATCATAAAGTCATTATTGAACAGTCACAGTTTACATTGTGGACAATTTGCTGACAGTTTATCTGAAAACAATGACCAAAGGCCTTCTGGTGGAAATGTTTCCTGTGTGTCTCTTGGCTGGATACTCATGGATTGAAGCTGCGGATCTCCACATTCTTTAATTTATGTTTTTCGTTTGTTTTACAGAAAATGATTCAGTATTCATCCACAATGTGATTCTTGTCAGCGTGAAAAAGCCTCTGAAACCACATTCAGGACCCTGATGGAGCTTTAACAGGACAACTTTCATTCCATACTTAAAGGAGCCTCATTAAAGCTGCAGTAGGCAGAATATTTTGGCATCATTGGCTAAAACTCCCATAATAACCTTTCAGCATATTGTAATTCAAGTGTTCTGAGAAGAAAACTAGACTTCTGCTCCTCCTCATGTCCTCTGTTTTCAGGCTTTAGATAATCTAGTCTGTGACGGGAGAATTTGACCATCACAGGTCATTTCAGAGAGAGAGAGCGTTCCTATTGGCTGTGCTCCGGCTGGTGGGCGGTGCTTGGTATTTCCTCAACAGATCTCAATATGGCTGCCGGGTCACAAACTTTCTCATTTTACAGCTAAACAGTAACTACAAGATGATTCTGAGAACATCTGAGGAGAGAAATAGTCATTACAGTAACAGAATATTGATTCATATTTGATCAACGCTGCCTAGTTTGACCGATTGATCGGAGTTGGTGAGTGATTGACAGCTGCTCAGAGACGGCAGACTCCAGATCAGCTCTGACTGCTTGTTTTCCTCCGGTCTGTGAAATCCTGCAGATGTCGTTAGGAGCACCGGAGGACACTGGAGGACACCGGAGGACACAGAGGGACATGATTTCTCTCAGATTACCTGTCTCATGCACTACTGTCAGGATATACTTTTTAACTTTATTTGAATGATATTTGCTCCAACTTGCCTACTTCCGCTTTAAAGTCTCCCGTTTGCATCACTTCAGGTTAAAGGTAGGCAGTATTGATCAATATGAGGTGTAGTATTGATCAGTTGTACAACAGATGTATAATCAAACTTCATCATGTCAGAGATGACACTAACTGAAGTCCACTCCCAGTAAAGTTTGTCACCATCACACACACAAGAGCTCCGACCCAGTGAGGAAACGCAGTCCGCTACACCTTCTTGGGTACGTTGGTGATGATGGGTTTGGGGCGCGTCTTAAAGATCAGCTTCCGTTTGATGAGGGCAGACACAGAGTAAGAAGTGGAGGTGGGTCCTTGCTGGTTGGTTTCCATAGGTACCTGTGTGACATCATCGTTGTCGTCGTCGTGGCTACCCAGGCCGTCCTGCAAATGGCTGGAATGCTTGGTGGAGGACGGCGAAGGGTTTCTCAAGTTTGACCTGCTTCCCATATAGAATATGATGTCCTACAATGAGCACTGGCACCCCCTGGTGGAAGGAGAAAGACAGACAGCTGAGTGAAATGAGACAGGGATGAAAGGGAAAGGATGAGACAGCTTCTACTGATAACCATTTAGAGCTAAAGCAACACAAGTAGAACCTTTCTCCTACTAAAGTGTCTTTGTATTGACACTTAGCAACAAACATACGTACATGAAATGAGTTACCGACCCTGTATGCATACATCACCCACCTAAGTCTGTCTAAAGTGCTGCATTTTAACATTTGTTAGAGATACACAGAAAAACAACACAGTGAAAACTATTAACAGTTAGGGAGTGACCTTTTCATTACCACACAATCAGATATGCAAAAATAAAATCTGGCCTTCTGGGTTGTTACGTAGTTAACCCAGTTTTCCCAGCGTGACACAAATAATTCCACTTTATGGTTGACATATGCTGTTGTCCTCTTCATTTAGTAAATGTCCATTGTAATGTCCAGCCAGGCATTTAAAGTTGGGCTCTCCTGTGATTCCTCGTAAGAGCCTTTTTACCAGCTACCAGCGATATATTTAATAAATACTTGTCTCTTTTCTGCCATTCTGGAGGTACGAGTCCAAAACAATAAGGTCTTACTCTCCAGGGATACATGACATCTGAAAATATCTTGTAAGGCATTATGTCTCCCTCTCCAAAAGTCTTGAATGAGGGGGCAACCCCAGAAAACATGGGAATGATGTGCATTTACATTTCCATCGTAGTGGGATTTATGATAAATAATAAATAATAAAATACTTTATCAGGCTTTTTACAACTGAACCAATTTTGTGAGCTGGTACACGTCCACTGATGTAACCATATTGTTGTCCATTCTTCCTCAGATATGATTATCTCTCCTTCCTTCTCCCACTTTGTTTCTATATATTGTTTTAATTACTGATCGGCAGCTCTATTGAACCTCTGCAGATATATTCACTCTGTGCCATGAGGTGGTAAAAACTACTTATTGAGCCTCGAAGACAAGAGCTGGCAATCAAAGGACGACCACTACAACTAACAATCATCTTCTTCATTCACGAAACGGCAGAAAAAAGTGAAGATTATACAAAACATATTCACGGTGAAGTTTTCAAATTGTTAGTTTAGCACTATTGTGCTTTTAATTGTATTAATGATTATATGCATAATGTATTTGAGCTAATATCTGAAAATAAATACTAAAAAAATTGAAAAGTTGGGTAGGATGGATTTCAAAAGCTGCTTAAGTTGATATAAGTCAAGTCTTCTTTTAAATTAAATGAGAATTCTGTGTGACTTTTTTTTTACTTGATGATAAAGGATTTATTAAACAATATTAATTTAAAATATATTTTTCCGGTTCAGGAGTATTGGTAACAAACATAGCACACAACAAATAAAACATCTCACAAAAAGTGTACCTTTGATACCTGAGCTGGACCTGAATCTAATTATTTGATGGTTTATAAGCTGTTTTTTAAATACATAACAGAAAATGATAAATTAAACAATCTATTAACATGGTGAGAGAGTGCTTTGCTCATAAATGCTAACAAGACTAAGGAGCTCGTTGTCACCAATGGGGGGCGAGCAGCCAATGTGTCAGCCAATCACAAGTGAGGGCCAAGCTGTGGAGAGGGTAGGTAGTTTTAAATATTTAGGAATGATTTTAGATACTAACTTAAATTTTAATGAACACTCAGACTACATCTTTAAGAAGGCAATGCAAAGATTGTTTCTTTTGAGGAAATTAAATAGCTTTGATGTGAGCAAAGAAGTTCTGAGGATGGTTTACATCAGCCTTGTGGAAAGCATTGTTTCCTACAACATCACATGCTGGTGTGGAAATCTGGGGGCTAGAAGGGTACCCACAGGAAAGAGAACTGGGGGGTAGAAGGGTACCCACAGGAAAGAGAACTGGGGGCTAGAAGGGTACCCACAGGAAAGAGAACTGGTGGCTAGAAGGGTACCCACAGGAAAGAGAACTGGGGGCTAGAAGGGTACCCACAGGAAAGAGAACTGGGGGCTAGAAGGGTACCCACAGGAAAGAGAACTGGGGGCTAGAAGGGTACCCACAGGAAAGACAACTGGGGGCTAGAAGGGTACCCACAGGAAAGACAACTGGGGGCTAGAAGGGTACCCACAGGAAAGAGAATATTATTATTCCATCCTCCGTCATCTTACTTAACAAATGATCTCATTAGATATTAGAGACAGCTTCTTTTATGACTCCTATTTAAAGGTTCCATATTGTAAAAAGTGAGATTTTCATGTCTTTTATATTATAAAGCAGGTTTAAGTGCTATAAAAAATACTGTTAAACTATCAAAACGCTCAATATACGGAAAAACACACAGCCCGTATTCAGAAATTGTGCGTTTGAAGCAAGCCGTTAGGATTTCTGTCCATTTGTGATGTCACAAATATACAATATTTTAGACCACTACACAGTTTTAAACGTAAACATACTAAATGTGTCCCAGTTTATTTCCTGTTGCAGTGTATGTGAATAACATCAGCTGATGGGAAGTAAACATGGACCCACGCCGTTGCCTAGCAACGCAATTCCGTTGCCATTCCGTTGAAATGCACTAAAACGGAGCGTTTCAGACAGGAGGGTGAATACAGGCATATTCAGACAGACAGTATGAGGAAAATAAAGTTGTTTTTTTTTAACATTACAGCATGTAAACATGTTCAGAAACACAAAATACAAGTATGAACCTGAAAATGAGCTGATATGGGACCTTTAAGATACAGTATGTATTAAACTGTTAATATTTTAGCACTCTCATCCCCACCGTTTGGCCCACCAATATTTATCATTGCATTTATTGCTATTATTATTACCTATTTTACTATTATTATTGTCTTTTTTGTTTGCTTTTTCCCCCCTAATCTCATGTAACTTAACCCCACGGCAAAGGAAGCTTGTAAGTGTATGTATGTCTGCGAAGTGTGTAATAAAGATGTCTATTCTATGTGCACGTATCGGCCGATATTCAAAGCCCCAGGTGTCTGTGGGTCTGGGGACTGATAAAGTCAGATGGGTGTTATCCTCAGAACTAAATGAGCCAGGTGTGTTTGGTTATCTCAGGTGTTCAGCAGCTGTAGTTTACCTCTCTGGTGTAGAGCAGCACATATATATATATATATATATATATATATATATATATATATATATATATATATAGTGGGGTGGTCCTCCCCATATCATTAACCTGAGGTACCGTCAGCCTGTAAATCGGTAGAAACACAAACGTTGCCCTTCTTACCTGACGACTATCTGAACCATTGTTCTGACGCCTTTACACTCAACTGATCCCAGCGCAGTGTTTATGTTCCGCAGTGTTTCCCGCCAGCTGGAACTCTCGCGAGATTGTCCAGGTTAGGCTCGTTGGAGTAAACGAGACCAGCAGCCTTCACTGAATTCACAGGAAGTCACAGAAGTACTGACTTCCTGTTAGATCTGTAGGCTACTTGTAGTTTTCAGACCACGTTGGGATTTATTTATATTAGTTTGTATATATGTGTGTAAATGTGCGTGTATCTGGTGTTCTATCCTTTATTATTATTATGGCCTCCTTGTAAAGCACTTCCTAATAAGTGTTAAATAAATAACCTTCATTATTATAATAATTATTATTATCAACCACACCAGATGTGTTTAACAGATGAAACCTTCAACATGAGACTAATAAACTACAATCTAGTGTTAAATATTACAATTACACAGAAAGTTGTGACTTTCTACAACACCAGAGGCCTGTACTACGAAGCGAGTTCAACATACTCTGGGTATCTTCTCGTTATCTGGCTTAACCAACCCTAACAAACGAGTTCCCGCTAAGCGGTCCTACGAAGGTGGTTATCAACTCGGTAAGTCAACCCAGGGTTTCTCTATCTGGTTATGAGCGCGTTCACGTGAACGGGGCGGTGTTTGCAGCATCTGACCAATCACTAACATGGACAAGTCTGCTGTCAGCAGACAGACAGGCAGACAGACAGACAGAGCGGCACATTTTACAAAGGAAGAGCAAACTATATTAGACAAATACGAAGAAGTTAAACACTTAATCCAGACTAAAAGTAACACAGTTGAAGCTGCCAAATGCAGGAAGGACAGCTGACAAAATAAAAAAACTCCCGATGTGTGAATGCGTCAATTAACAGATTTAGTAATTTAACGGAACACTCAAAAGTCGGATAAAGTCGTCGAGTTATAAATAGCTATAAGTCATTATATTGATGGCTGGATGGACGGTTACACGTCATTATACCCATTATTAAACAACAGGCGTGTATAACTATTTCAACCTTCTCTCAGGTGCGTCCCCGTTTCCTGCGGTGTGAAACGGACTCAAGAGCAAACAAAAAAATAAATATAAAAATATAATTCAAAGCGGTAAACACCCGCAGCATAAATCCATCTGTCCTCCCTGCATTTGTCAGTTTAAACTGTGTTGTTTTTAGCCTGGATTATGACTTAAACTTCTTCTTATTTGTGTAATATTACCATACGATCCGCGCACTCAGCTCTGATTGGTCAGTAGGCGATGTTTTTATACGAGTTGATCTCTTATCTGGAACATAACCTGCTCCGGAGCAGGTTAGCCGTTCAGCGTAAGTTACCATGGAGATCTACCCCGGTAAGAAGTGATCCACCTTCGTAGGACGGAAAACCCTGGGTTAACTCTAAAGTTACCTCGATAACGCCAAATCCTGCTTCGTAGTACAGGCCTCAGAGGTCTGAACTACGAAGCAGGATTTGTGGTTATCGAGGTAACTTCAGGGTTTTCAGTCCTACGAAGGTGGATCACTTCTTATCGGGGTAGATCACCATGGTAACTGATGCTGAACAGCTAACCTGCTCCAGAGCAGGTTATGTTCCAGAGAAGAGATCAACTCGTATAAAAGCACCGTCTACTGACCAATCAGAGCTCAGTGTGCGGATCGTATGATAATATTACACAAATATGAAGACGTTTAAGTCATAATCCAGACTAAAAAACAACACAGTTTAAACTGACAAATACAGGAAGGACAGCTGGATTTATGCTGTGGGTGTTTACCGCTTTGAATTATATATTTATATTTATTTTTTTTACTTGGTCTTGAGTCCGTTTCACACCGCCGGAGACGAGGACGCAGCTGAAAGAAGGATGAAATAGTCATACACACCACAACGTTATCAAAGGGCATAATGAGGTGTAATCCATTCATCCTTAACACTCCTAAAAGCTTTTTATATCTAGGCGACTATATCTGACTTTTGAGTGTTCCGTTAAATTAATAAGTCTGTTAATTTAATCATTCACACATCTGGAGTTTTTTCTTTTGTCAGCTGTCCTTCCTGCATTTGGCAGCTTCACCTGTGTTACTGTTAGTCTGGATTAAGTGTTTAACTTCTTCGTATTTGTCTAATATAGTTTGCTCTTCCTTTGTAAAATGTGCCGCTCTGCCTGTCTGTCTGCTGACAGCAGACTTGTCCATGTCTGTGATTGTTCAGATGCTGTAAACACCTCCCTGTTCATGTGAACACGCTCATAACCAGACTGAGAAACCCTGGGTTGACTTACAGAGTTGATAACCACCTTCATAGGACCGCTTAGCGGGATCTCGTTTGTTAGGGTTAGTGAAGATAAGGAGAAGATACCCTGGGTATGATGAACTCTCTTCGTAGAACAGGCCTCTGGTGTTTGCTGTCAAAAGTAAGAGCCAATCAGCTCTCTGATCAGACGAGGTGTTTCCCATAATGCACTGGGTCTTGCAGTCGGTGGAGAGCAACTGCAGCACCTGGCTCTAAAAACTGCGGCCGCCTCGATCTCGTGAGGTTCTCGTTGCCCACGTGTGCATGACGTCAGAGCGAGTCGGCATGAAGTCGGACACAAATCTAACCGGTGATCGATTCTGTGCAGGCCGGGCTTGTCTCCAATGAGCCTATTATTTCATGTGCCATGTAACCCCCGAATATGTTAATGTTAATCTTTACATCGTGTTTGTTTTGTTCGTCTCAGCCTTTGGTTTACTGCAGTGAAAAGGTCATCAGGATTGTTCAGTACTGTGTTTTACTGAAAGGATTCTACTTTTATTACTTGATCAGTATGTCCAGCCTTAGATGAATATATATTATCACAGCATGCCATCTTATTTTTATTGCTAAAAAAATATAGAGTAGTTGGTCAGACAAGGTGTCCATGGCCTCTGTAGCTCCTGCTACAGACCTTTTATCAAACACCTTTCAGTATCTTGAAACGAGGCAGCAGTATCCAGAAAACCAGCAGGATTCAGTGTCTCTTCTTGAGGAGTGTGAGCTTAGATTCTAGCAGATGTATCACAGATTTTTACACGTGGTCTCTGCTCTTTATGAAAAGTGTTTTCTATACAGATAATAACAAGCTGGGCGCATGTTGCTCTGGTTCATTTGAGAAAGCCTGACCGATGCCTACCTGGTGTTATTCCCTCTTCTACCAGCACTGGTTCGACTAGCCAGTGACCTCTACTGGCTCGTCAGGGTATTGATCACCACTCTCTCAATAGGAGCACTGGTTGGTGTTAACTCCACATCAATAATCACTTATTAATAATAATAATAATAATAATAATAATCACTTTGCTCTTTTAAATTACAGCCCAGTGTTAAATAAACATGTTCAATTGCAAAAACCATCCTGAGATCTTTCCAATGCAGATTGTTTTGTATCATCTATCTGAAGGATAAATGTGAAAGTGCTTCATCTTAGTGCCAGAGATAAAGGAAATGGAAGGGGGACCTTCCTCATCATCATCATCGTCAGTTTGTTGGATTTGTTTCAGGCTTTTGTTAAAAAAGTAAGCTAGAAAAACTGTTAACATATGAAGCTCCCAGAGTCATAAAGCTGATAAATACTGTACAAACTATGATTTACATGAAGACAGCAGCCCATATACCAGGGGTCAGGGGTCAGGGGTCAGGGGTCAGGGGTCAGCAACCTTCACTATCAAAAGAGACATTTTAGGCAAAAAAAAAAAAATCTGTCTGGAGCCGCAAAACATTTGATCATTGTGATGAAGGTAACACAGTTTATAGTCTAAGTATATAGAATATAAGTCTAATGCAGTGAAGGCCAAAGTGTTAATGTACTACGGAGTATTAGGGTCACATTGAGGGAAAAAACATCTGAGATTTACAGAATAAAGTCATAATATTACGAGAAAAAAAGTCGTAATATTACCAGAATAAATTCTTAATATTACAAGAAAAAAGTCATAATATTACGAGAATAATGTCATTACTTTACGAGAAAAAATGTCGTTGTATTACAAGAATAAAGTCATAACTTTACGAGAAAAAAAGTCGTAATATTATGAGAATAAAGTCATAACTTTACGAGAAAAAAAGTCGTAATATTACCAGAATAAAGTCATAATTTTACGAGAAAAAAAGTCGTAATATCACAAGAATAAAGTCATAACTTTACGAGAAAAAATGTTGTAATATAAGGAGAATAAAGTCATAACTTTACGAAAAAAAAAAGAAAATAACACGTAAAATTACAATTATAATATTACTACTTTATTCTCATAATATTCCGACTTTTTTTCTCGTAAACCTATGACTTTATTCTCGTAAACCTATGACTTTATTCTCGTAATATTATGACTTTATTCTCGTAATATTATGACTTTATTCTCGTAATATTATGACTTCATTCTCGTAATATTATGACTTTATTCTCTAAATCTCAGATTTTGTTTTTTTTCCTCAATGTGGCCCTAATGCTCCGTCGTACCGTCGTACCATAGACCTACAACAACGATGAATAAAAATGAAAATGTAAACAAAAAATTTCCATTTTTATAAATCCACAGGGAGCCACTGGAGAGGAGCTAAAGAGCTGCAGGTTGCTGACCTCTGACCTCTGGTCTAAATGAAACACTATTTTAATACTGATTGACTCCTATTCTCTACTGCTGTTAATTCATCCATAATATATAAGTTGTGGTTTAATCTCCAGGTTCACACCAGAGGCCAAGGCCAGTCGACATCCCTTCGTATACCTGCCGTTCGGGGCCGGTCCCCGTAACTGTGTGGGAATGAGGCTCGCCCAGCTGGAAATCAAAATGGCTCTAGTGCGTCTGTTCAGCAGGTTCAGCATCGCGGCCTGCTCGGAGACCAAGGTGGGTCGGACACTCTTCGAGTCTTAGAAATGATTCATACACACAGAAGACAACATTTACACACTATACGCATGTGCATTTGAAAATCACCTTTAGTAGCTGATGATCTGTTAACACCCCGTCATCATGCACTCATTGGTTATATTATAATAAAGAAATTAAAATATTAAAGCATCTGTGTAAATAAATCCATCAAGAAATAAGGGAACGGACAGAGTGTAGTCACAGCTGTTATGTTCGGTTCACTTATTGTAGTTGCTTTGGGGCTTTACCAACATATGACAATCCAAAAAGACAAAGCACTGCCTAAACCAGAGGTCAGGAACCTGCAGCTCCGGAGCCACATGCGGGACTTTATGGGGACTTTATTCTCTAATATTACGACTTTTGTTCTCCTAAAGTTATGACTTTATTCTCATAATATTATGACTTTTTTTCATAAAGTTATGACTTTATTCTCATAATATTACAATTTTTTTTTTGTAAAGTTATGACTTTATTCTCGTTATATTACGACTTTTGTTCTCGTAAAGTTATGACTTATTCTCATAATATTACGACTTTTTTCCTCTCCGGGAACCATCACCTTACCGTGGTGGAGAGGTTTGGGTGTCCCTATGAACCTGAGAGCTATGTTGTCTGGAGCCTGGTGCTCCTGGTAGGGTCTCCCATGGCAAATTGGTTTCAGGCGAGGGGCCAGACTAAGAATGGTTCAAAATACCCTTATGAATAATCGAGGTAGAGGACAAGTGACCCGGCCCGGAGGAAGCCCGGGGCCCACGTCTGGAGCCAGGCCCAGACGGAGGGCCCGTCAGCGAGCGTCTGGTGGCCGGGCTTGCCACGGAGCCCGGCCGGGAATATCCCGAAGAAGCAACGTGGCACCCCCCTCCTCTCCATCCTGTGGGCTCACCACCTGCGGGACGAACCGCTGGGGTAGGGTGCGCAGCCACATGGGTGGCAGCGAAGGCCAGGGACCTCGACGGACCAGACCTGGGTCGCAGAGGCTGGCTCTGGGGACGTGGAACGTCACCTCTCTGTGGGGGAAGGAGCCGGAGCTTGTGCGGGAGGTGGAGCGCTACCAGTTAGATCTGGTGGGGCTTACCTCTACGCACAGCCTCGGTTCTGGAACCGTACTCCTGGATAGGGGTTGGACTTTATTCTTCTCTGGAGTTGCCCAAGGTGCGAGGCGCCGGGCGGGTGTGGGGATACTCACAAATCCCCGGCTGAGTGCCGCTACGTTGGAGTTTACCCCGGTGGACGAGAGGGTCGCCTCCCTACGCCTTCGGGTTATGGGGGGGAAAACTCTGACTGTTGTTTGTGCGTATGCACCGAACAGCAGTTCAGAGTATTCGGCCTTCTTGGAGACCCTGAATGGAGTCCTGCATGGGGCTCCAGTAGGGGACTCCATAGTTCTCCTGGGAGACTTCAACGCGCACGTGGGCAACGATGGAGACACCTGGAGAGGCGTGATTGGGAGGAATGGCCCCCCTGATCTAAACCCGAGTGGTCGGTTGTTACTGGACTTCTGTGCTAGTCATGGACTGTCCATAACAAACACCATGTTCGAACATAAGGATGCTCATAAGTGTACGTGGTACCAGAGCACCCTAGGCCGAAGGTCGATGATCGATTTTGTTATCGTATCGTCTGATCTGAGGCCGCATGTTTTGGACACTCGGGTGAAGAGAGGGGCGGAGCTGTCAACTGATCACCATCTGGTGGTGAGTTGGGTCAGAGGGTGGGGGAAGACTCTGGACAGACCTGGTAAACCCAAACGGGTAGTGCGGGTGAACTGGGAACGTCTGGAGGAGGCCTCTGTCCGAGAGACCTTCAACTCACATCTCCGGCGGAGCTTTTCTGGCATTCCTGTGGAGGTTGGGGGCATTGAACCCGAGTGGGCGATGTTCAAAGCTTCCATTGCTGAAGCTGCGGCAGTGAGCTGTGGTCTAAAGGTCTTAGGTGCCTCAAGGGGCGGCAACCCTCGAACACCGTGGTGGACACCGGTGGTCAGGGAAGCCGTCCGACTGAAGAAGGAGGCCTTCCGGGATATTTTATCTCGGAGGACTCCGGAGGCGGTTGCAAGGTACCGACAGGCCCGACGGGCAGCAGCCGCTGCCGTGAAGGAGGCAAAGCAGCGGGTGTGGGAGGAGTTCGGAGCAGCCATGGAGAAGGACTTTCGGTCGGCACCAAGGTGCTTCTGGAAAACCGTCCGGAACCTCAGGAGGGGGAAACGGGGAACCATCCAAGCTGTGTACAGTAAGGATGGGACACTGTTGACCTCAACTGAAGAGGTAATCGGGCGGTGGAAAGAGCACTTTGAGGAACTCCTGAACCCGACTAATACGCCCTCTTTTGTAGAGGCAGAGCTGGAAGCTGATGGGGGATCATCATCAATTTCCCTGGTGGAGGTCACTGAGGTAGTCAAACAACTCCACAGTGGCAAAGCCCCGGGGGTTGATGAGATCCGTCCAGAAATGCTGAAAGCTTTGGGTGTGGAGGGGCTGTCTTGGATGACACGTCTCTTCAACATTGCGTGGAAGTCGGTGACAGTGCCTACGGAGTGGCAGACAGGGATGGTGGTTCCCCTCTTCAAAAAGGGGGACCAGAGAGTGTGTGCCAATTACAGGGGTATCACACTACTCAGCCTCCCTGGTAAAGTCTACTCCAAGGTGCTGGAAAGGAGGGTTCGGCCGATAGTCGAACCTCGGATTGAAGAGGAACAATGCGGATTCCGTCCTGGCCGTGGAACAACGGACCAGCTCTTCACCCTCGCAAGGATCCTGGAGGGGGCCTGGGAGTATGCCTATCCAGTCTACATGTGTTTTGTGGACTTGGAGAAGGCGTATGACCGGGTCTCCCGGGAGATACTGTGGGGGGTGCTGCGGGAGTACGGGGTGAGGGGGCCCTTCTTAGGGCCATCCAATCTCTGTACGCCCAAAGCGAGAGCTGTGTCCGGATCCTCGGCAGTAAGTCGGACTCGTTTCCGGTGGGGGTTGGCCTCCGCCAGGGCTGCGCTTTGTCACCAATCCTGTTCGTGATATTCATGGACAGGATATCGAGGCGTAGTCGGGGGGAGGAGGGTTTGCAGTTCGGTGTGCTGAGGATCTCATCGCTGCTTTTTGCAGATGATGTGGTCCTGTTGGCATCATCGGACTGTGACCTCCAGCACTCACTGGATCGGTTCGCAGCCGAGTGTGAAGCGGCTGGGATGAGGATCAGCACCTCTAAATCTGAGGCCATGGTTCTCAGCAGGAAACCGATGGATTGCCTACTCCGGGTAGGGAATGAGTCCTTACCCCAAGTGAAGGAGTTCAAGTACCTCGGGGTCTTGTTCGCGAGTGAGGGGACAATGGAACGTGAGATTGGCCGGAGAATCGGAGCAGCGGGGGCGGTACTGCATTCGCTTTACCGCACCGTTGTGACGAAAAGAGAGCTGAGCCGGAAGGCAAAGCTCTCGATCTACCGGGCAATCTTCGTTCCTACTCTCACCTATGGTCGTGAGTGTTGGGTCATGACCGAAAGAACGAGGTCGCGGGTACAAGCGGCCGAAATGGGATTCCTCAGGAGGGTGGCTGGCGTCTCCCTTAGAGATAGGGTGAGAAGCTCAGTCATCCGTGAGGGACTCGGAGTAGAGCCGCTGCTCCTTTGCGTTGAAAGGAGCCAGTTGAGGTGGTTCGGGCATCTAGTAAGGATGCCCCCTGGGCGCCTCCCTAGGGAGGTGTTCCAGGCACGACCAGCTGGGAGGAGGCCACGGGGAAGACCCAGGACTAGGTGGAGAGATTATATCTCCACACTGGCCTGGGAACGCCTCGGGATCCCCCAGTCAGAGCTGGTTAATGTGGCCCGGGAAAGGGAAGTTTGGGGTCCCCTGCTGGAGCTGTTGCCCCGCGACCCGACCCCGGATAAGCGGTTGAAGATGAGATGAGATGAGATTACGACTTTTTTTCTCGTAAAGTTACAACTTTATTTTCATAATATTACGACTTTTATTCTCGTAATATTATGACTTTATTTTCATAATATTACGACTTTTTTTCTCGTAAAGTTCTGACTTTATTCTTGTAATATTATGACTTTATTCTCGTAAAGTTATGACTTTATTCTCGTAATATTACGACTTTTGTTCTCGTAAAGTTATGACTTTTTTTCTCGTAAAGTTATGACTTTATTCTCGTAATATTATTACTTTATTCTCGTAAAGTTATGACTTTATTCTCGTAATATTACGACTTTTTTCTCGTAAAGTTATGACTTTATTCTAGTAATATTACGACTTTTTTTCTCGTAAAGTTATGACTTTATTCTATAAATCTCAGATGTTTTTTCCCTCAATGTGGCCCTAATACTCCGTACTACTTTGTCCCTCACTGCATTAGACTTATATTCTATATACTTAGACTATAAACTGTGTTGCCTTCATCATAATGATCAAATGTTTTGTGGCTATAGACAGATTTTTCTTTTTTTTGTCTAAAATGGCTCTTTTGATAGTAAAGGTTGCTGACCCCTGACCCCTGACCCCTGGGGGGACCGGAAGGTGAGCGCTACTCTTTAACGCCATCAGTGGTAACCGCCGTATGAGCGCACTGCAGAGTGGCGGCCATTAGTTAGCCAGTGGGGCAAAACAAAGAGACTCACATGCACTAAAATGCATGACGACATTGGTGATTTCACAAAATGTTTACACAATGAGATTTTGACTAAATAATCATCGGTAATGTGGATATAATGATTAAGTGGGTAAAGGCAAATAATAGAAGAGTTGATAAAAGTCAGTGTAAGTTTCTTCTTGTTCTTGTGATACTTGTCTGTTTCCAGGTGAGAAACGTTCTGCCCTGCTGGCAAATTACAGTCCATTTTCTTTACTCCTCCTTCCCCCTCAAACCTCATCACCACTAGAGCTGGGCAATATGACGATATATTAGTAATATATAATAATATAATATAATATATATATATATCATCAAAACGATATAAAAATGTCTACTGTATATATTTTTCTATATCGTTTCTATCGCGATATAGGCTAGGTCTACATTTATTTATTTTTTCTCATTAATTTCACCTAAAACTGTTATGTTTATTTTGCACTCAAGTTCTTAAAATGAGAAAATACTCTGTGCTTTTCATTTGTCAAGAATTCACACAGGACTTTACAAAAAAAGGTTTACCATGTGTTTATTTCATAAAGATATTTATTTATTTATCCTGTTTATTCCTCCTACTCCCACTAGCCTTCCCATTCCTTTATCAGTCCTCACTCAACTCCATGCTGTTGTAACTGACTTCGAAGTTTGTCTACTTCCTTTCCCACCATGGTGCAGCAATCAGCAAGAAGTAGCGTGAAAGTATCGTACCGGCGGCCCTTCACAGGCCACCAGCCGATGCTCCCACACTCTACTCTCCAGCGATTACCAAATCCAACAGGCCCCTTTCGTTCAATTTAAGTCAATAAAGGTCAATTTTAAAATTTGGGTAAAATGG